>JASGAU010370340.1:0-14328 GCA_030220045.1 Australoheros facetus | reverse complement strand
CATTTGGTTGAGAACTGAAGAAGCCTTTCGGATGAGAGGTGAAACGTCTTCAAGATACAAAAAGAAGTCCAGTCGCCTTTTTTCAAGCTCCAGAGGCCTCTAAAAATTACGCCCCCGCTCATCTGAACAACCTCAAACTCAACTTTGGCCCGCAGCAATTAATCTGCCATGGCTGAAGTAGCTCACACGACTATTTAGCAAGATAGGTGAGGAACAAAAATCCAGGCATACTGAAAGTCATTGATTTTTTTTTAGTGAGATAAAATTTTTTTGTGTGTGTGTGTGTCATCAGATTGTGGTGAAGAAGGGTGAGGAGATGAACGGCTACCTAAAGGTCAGCACAGGATGGAAGCTTGGCTCCTTCCCTGCTAACCTGCTGCAGGAGATCTGAAGAGAAGCAACAAGAGTTTTGACAGAGTGCAGGGCAGCCCCATCTAATACTGGTTCTTGATGTGCTTGAAGTTTTATTTGAACACATGTTGGCATTTTGTATTGTTCCTTCATATGTCGCCTTACAAACTGAGCATTGCTGCTGTTTATGTGAAAAGGAACAGATGTAGACATTTTTCTGCTCATACAAAGCTGAACATGACTTAGCACAGATTACCTTTACTGACAGTATTATACACTGATTTTGTATCTATTTAGTTTCTCAAGATCGCAATGATTTTGTTTTCCATTGTTTTTTTCTCACATGCCTTCTGTGCTGTGTTAAGTTTCCCTTCACAGATTGTTCTAACTGTATAGTAGCTAAACTAGTACCTGAATTACTATCAAAATTAATATTCATTTTAAAAAATCAAAGCAAAGCTGCGGTTTTAAATAAACGTTTTGCCCCGGTTTACTGCAAAATTGTCTTTCTGTTTTGTGCTGGTTGTCACCGAACATTGTTTCTACTAACAATATTAAATGTACAAATGTTAAAATGTAAAATGGGAAATTAAGCATGTCTGCTCCTCTGAATATTCCTTGGCAAAAACAAACCTTTTTGGATGTAGATGGTACACATTTCCTCACTGTCTGTGTGAATAAATCTGGCATGTTGAATTGAAAACAAGGACACCAAAATGCAGACTCGGAGTACAGGATTGAATAAGCTAAAAACCAAACTTTGTTTAAGTGAGGCAGGTAGACCAAAAGCACCATAAACAAGGTCCATAAAACAGAAATGAGGAAAAACACAGGGAATCAAAAGGAACACGGAGCAAGGAAACAAAAAGCCAATAAAGAACAGAGACAGTTTAAATACACACAGAAGGAAAAGAGGGAAGTGGAAACAGGTGGGGAAACAATTCAGTTCAATTCAATTCAATTCAATTTTATTTATATAGTACCAAATCACAACAGCAAGCACCTCAAGCCCCAATAATACAGAGAAAGTCCAAATGACCCTCTATGAGGAAGCACTTGGCAACAGTGGGAAGGAAAAACTCCCTTTTTACAGTAAGAATCCTCTGGCAGAACCAGACTCAGGGAGGGGCAGTCATCTAATGATTAAATGCAGAGGGGTGTGAAAAGAGTTGAGTAAAGAAGAAATGCTCAGTACATCATGGGAAGTCTCCAGCAGACTAGGTGTATTGCAGCGTAACTAAGAGAGGGTTCAGGATCCAGCCCTAATTATAAGCTTTATCAACAAGGAAAGTTTTAAGCATAATCTTAAAAGTAGAGAGGGTGTCTGGTTTCCAAATCCAAACTGGGAGCTGGTTCCACTCCGAAGAGTCAATGAAGAGATCGTTGGATCAAGTGATGGCTTTTTTAAGTAATCGTTTAATTGCTACCACCTTAAAGGCTTGTGGTACATAGCCCATAATAGAGATAGAATGATCATATTTAAGACTGAAGCATTAATTAATGGTAGGACTTCTTTGAGCAGTCTTGTAGGAATGAGGTCTAAAAGAAACGCTGATAATTCAGAGCGAGTAACTATTGAACTTACTTCAGAAAGATCAATTGGAGAGAAAGAGTCTAAACAAATACCAGTAGTATTGAAAGTAGATGTACATAATGATACGTCTGTGAGATGGTTATGAATATTTTTTTTCTCTAATGGTTAAAATTTGATTTGTGAAGAAATTCATGAAGTCATTACCAGTTAAGGTTAAAGTAATACTTGGATCAACAGAGCTCTGACTCTTTGTCAGCCTGGCTACAGTGCTGAAAAGAAACCTGGGGCTGTTCTCGTTTTCATCAATCAATGATGAAGAGTAAGATACTTTATTAAGAAATGATTAGACAAAAGAGAGTTTTCAGGGAATACTGTTAAATATTCAGTTTCTATGCGATATGTCAGAACAACATCCAGAGTGTGATTGAAGTGTGATCAAACAGAGTTGAACTTAATCGCAGGGAATGAGACAAGGGAAGTAAAACTGAATACAAGGCACGAGAGACGAGGACTCTCAAAGTAAAACAGGAAATATCCAAAACACAAGGCCACCAAACAGAGATGAAACTTAACAAGTCATGGGAAACACTGCAGAGGCAGAAATGAAATGAAATAAAGAGTATAAACACCCTATAACCATGAACAGAAACTAAAGCAAAACTAAATCTGCAAAAGCCTGAGACCATAAACACAAAGAAACGAACCAGGAAATATAATTACAGTCCCCACATATGTCGAAAGTCGGAAATATAATTAACAAGACCAAACCTGCAAGCAGGTGAGTGCCTCTTTCCATCAGTTACCCATATAACACTGAATGAACACTGAATGAGCATAATTTGAGTGTGTTCCATCATATTACGCAGATTCAATGTATGAGGAAGAAGAAAGACACAAAGGGTTGATTCTGGGAAAAGGTGCAGTATTTGTTATCACTTCGTTATCGGTGTCATTCTTAGCAAAGGTAAGAATGCATTCATTTCCTCACATGTCTGGGGAACAAATGAGAGACAATAATGAAGCAGAAACATTTCCAGCTCTTCAAAAGAATGCAGAGCTTTTATCTATAGATACTCTGAGTGGTGTGTAATTAGCTGAACGAAACACTGCGGGGATTGTTGGGGATGAGGAATGAAAGGAAAGGCATTTGTTGGTCTGAAGAGATATTTTAGTAGTGAACATGTAAGCCTGTCTAACAGGCCACCTAGACAGAAAGACAGATGGGTAAACACCTGTTCATTTTGGTCATACACCTCTACCTGCCATCTTTTCTTCTGATAATGTTTAATAAAGAATACTTGCTTTAATGTCTGTGCTTTTTTTAATTATTATTATTATGTGCTTCTCTGGATAAGACTGATTTCCTCATTCACTGCCTCTCTGCTTACCTGGCTTCCTCTCCGTCACACACTCGACCACCATGTTTAGATGCAGATGATGAGTTGCCTGGTCACGCCTCCTTCCTGCTCTGTCATCTGTCAGAGGAAAAGAGCTGCATGGCCCGAGCAGGTAGCCCTGCCAGGCTTCAGCAGTCTTCTGATTGGACAACAGAGCACCCCTTCAGACACGGGTCACTTCCCCCTGGGAAGCGGCCTCTGCTTCATGCTGTATTGGACTGGAGTGACTGTGTGGAAGATGGGCTACCATAGCTGCCACATGTTGTCATCCACGACCCTCTGACCCTGCCACTACAGACAGGCAGGATGGAGGAAGGCTGCCAAGATGTTTGTGGATATGTGGGGATGGATGATTTTATATATTTGTGCGTGAGTTGTGAGTTTCTGTCTGTCTGTCTGTCTATCTATCTATCACATGTGTCTGTATCTCAAGAAAGATTTACTTGCTTGTTTTGATCTTTCAGCTGTGTTGCATGATCATCAGATTGATTTGATATGTAGCTATGAAAACACAGCGTAAACATTTAAACGCCCCTTCTGGCATCGGAAAGTTGAGTCTGACTGTTAGACTACTTGTTGAAACTGGAAACATAAAGTTTGGAAATGTGTGTTTCCCCTGCGAATTCAATCATTTGGCAGCTAGCAGTGAGTATCTGCAGCTTGGGTTTGCATTCAGTGTGCCATTAAATGAGGCAAAAGAGCTTCACAAGCTGAGGAATTTTAAGCCAGTATGTACAGCAGTATATGTAACAGATCAGATTACACTGTATTGTGACACCGTTATCATGTAATGACAATTCTTCCCAATAGAGGTCCCTGTTGCACTGGATATAGAACCAGTCATGCCGAAATTCTCACTAAACCAACTTGACACCCCACAGGGAGCCAGGGTGTTCTTATTGTTAATAACAGCTTTGAAGAGGCACATACAACCAAATCCCACCCTTATCTGAGGGAGGTGTCTTATTTTTCATGTTTATGAGCTGTGATATAAAATAAGCACATAGAGCAGCTGGAAGGAATAGTTTGGTTTCAATAAGACATTTACTTTTATAGTATCAAACTGATTTGTACTTGTGTAACAACTTAATTGAATGAATTAAATCAGTATTATTACTGTGCATTACATGTATTGATCAAAAAGTTCATTACATTTTCTCTCCTTAAATTGTGATTCTGAAGTGTCACGTATCACACCCATGGGTGCAGTTTTAGGCCAGGCACAGCTTGCTGATTTCCTCTAATAATGGAAACCTCCTTGAACGTGTGATGCGTCATTTGCAGCACGTGTTGGAACAGCATTATACAGCGTTAAAAAAGTAATATAACTCCGCGAGGTGTCAAACTGCACCTATGGGTGTGGAGAAAGTGATGCACCCTGTTTTAAGAGTGCAGGCTCTGCATCATCCCATTGAACCACCACATTCAGAATCACATTTACCATCCAGTCGAAGAGAAAATCTATCTTCCCTCCGCCAGCCGCCGAGAAATGTAGCAATGTGAGGAAAAATAATAACATAAAACTATATTAGAGATCCTCTTTGCCTAGCAGAGAAGGTATTGATTTTTAGAGAAATGTTTCAGAAAGTCTCTTCCATGGGTCCCTGCTAATGCTGCTTCTTTTCCCAGATCTCATAGCAACAAAACAACATTTTAGGCCTCTCACAAAGCTTAGGGACCGCATTTATTTTTAGAAAGTTTCCATACTCTCTCGAGCTGTCTCTCTTTTTGTGACATACAGCTGTGTGTAAGTGTGCGTGCAGCAGCGTGAATTTGTTTCAAATCTCGGATTTCCTGACAGCACCTGTGAAGCGTTAGATTAAAAACCCTGACATGATTCTTTTAATAACTGTTGCAGAATAACACGGCTTTTATATTTCTTTTCATTTTTCACTGAGGCGCCAAAATTCAATTATCTAATCTGATTTGTATGATTATTAATCTCCGTTACTCATACATTCAAAATGACTTTGCAATCGTGTGAGATACAAAATTGAGTCTTTTTTTTTTTTAAAGTGGCAATGTAATGAGGTAGGTGATGAGTGAGATAGGCTCATTGCGGGGCAAGGGTCAGAGTTATGGACTGGCCAGACAGATACAGAGATAGATACAGTCTTCGGTCTGGCACCATTAAGCAATTCAAGGTGTGTATATCCACTAACTGCCAACAGACACCGCAGGGGAAGACTGTGGCGAAATATTGGCAGACTGTTACACAGTACTCTACATAGATGAGCAAGAAACAGTAAGACAGAATGTGCTGATTTATGTGTGATTTCATGCTAGTGCAAGAATAAATTAAAGATGGTGATGACACAAACACTCACTCAGTCACTCACTCACACACGTTAGAAGAGAGAAAGACAAGTTTACCAGGTGGCTCCTGAGGCCCATAGAAAGAGAGAGAGAGAGAGAGGAGGGAGGGAGTAAAGGCTGGAGAGAAGACTGCAGGGTTGAAACCAATTAGGCCAGGAGAGGCTCCCTCCACCTGCACTGCGGAGCCCCCAGGGGAGAGCTCCAGTGACAAGATGAGGGATCATCATCATTACCATTATTTATTTGCTAAGCAGAGGCCGACTCTGGGGCCAATCCTAATAGGATTCACGAATTGCAATGAGCATCTTGCTTTTGGGGCAAGTATAGGATGTTTGGGGGNAATGCATGGATAAAAGCAAGCATACATTAAGAAAGCAACAGCAAATACAACTGTCTCACACTAACACAAATACCTTTTTAGTCAGTTGTGCAGACTTAGTATAGACTCCCAAACTATTGTCAATAATACATGTGGTGTCCCTGGAAGTTTGGTAAAAGATGTGAAGAAGTCAGGTCGAACAACTCCTGAAATCAATACTGCTAATTCAGGTGCGAGACCAGGTAGAGGGTTCATATTTATAATGAGTTGATACTGTTGCTGACTCCTCTCAGTAACATATACTTGTTAATTTTAAGAGAAACTTCTTCATTTTGTTTTTAAAGTAACAATGCACTTCGCGGAGAGGCATTTAAAGAAAATATGTCCATCAGTTTGCACAGAGCATCTGTGCTTTGGAGTGGGCTTGGCTGACCACTCTTGAAACACTGAAGTGATTACAGTTACAGGCTGAGTGCTTATTTGCCAAGCCATCAAACAGACAAACATAACACAGTAAACACATCAACAAGCCACATTTTAGAACTTAAACTGATTTCTTTAGAGTTCACATAGAATCACTACACACTGAAAAGAAAATCCACAACAGGGGCTTCAGAGAAGAAACTTCTACACCACACAGGTGTTATTAATGAAACCCTAAGCATGTGCTTAAAAGGAATTATCAAAAGACTGGTGACTCAAGATGTTATTTTCTTTTCTCTTTTGATCCCGTTTATAAACTGGGAGGTGATGGAGCAACTGAGGAGGAGTCTGTTTCAGGACCACTGCAACGAGTGGGGAAAATGAGTCGAGTTCATTGATAGTCGTTGATAGTGACCTACTGGCAGCTACACGCACCCATCAGAGTGGGCTGCCTGTCTCTGTTGCCAGGATGATGAAAAGCCAAACCAAGAAGAGCTGCTTTAATCGATTCGTTTAAAGCAGGTGAATATTATCAGAGTGACTGTAACAAGGACGCAGGCTGTTCGAAACATAGCCGCATCAACTTTTACAACAATAACATCACCATGTGTCTGTGGTGGCACTCATACCCAGTGCTCCTGCATAAATTTCTGTGGTAATGAAATATTGTTGTGACATATTTTCCTGTGGCATTCAGGGACTGTACTCTGCCACATGTTCCTGTAGTAAATCCCGGTGGTAAGAAAATTTGGGCTGTTCACCTGATTGTACCACAGACTGTGGGATTTTACAGTACAGTGCTCTGAAACAGTTTTTGCCCCCTACCTACTTTTGTTTGGTGATGTTTCAGATCATCCAGTCCCAGGTCTGAAAATTACAAGACCCGCTGAATAAAGAACCTATATGACAAAGCAAAGTAGGTTAAAAGATCTCCAAAAGCAACACATCATGCTACCATCTAAAGAAACTCAAGAACAGTTGAGAAATCACTGGCATCTATCAGTCTGGAAAGGGTTACAAAGCCATTTCCAAGGTGTTAGGACTCCTGTGAACTATGGTGAGAGCGATTATCCACAAACGGAGAAAACTTGGAACAGCGATGAACCTTTCATGGAGAGGCTGGCCTACCAAAATTACTCCAAGAGTGCATCGATGACTCATCCAGAAGTTCACAAAAGAACCCAGAACAACATCTAAAGAACTACAGGCCTCATTTGCTTCAGTTAAGGTCAGAGTTTATGATTCAACAATAAGTAAGAGACTGGGCAAAAATGGCATCCATGGGAGAAAACCACTGCTGACCAAAAAGAACACAAAGACTTGTCTCACATTTGCCAAAAAAAACATGTGGATGAGCCTCAAGACTTTTGGGGAAATATTCAGTGGACTAATGAGATAAATGTTAATGTTTTTGAAAGGTTTGAGTCCTGTTATATCTAGCATAAAACTAAAACTGTTGTGGTCTCTGGGTCTTTGACCCAGAGTTTTGAGTTTTGTGAGTTTTTAAGATGTGATTTATGCTCTGGTTCTATTTCTAGTCCTCTGAGTATAATTCACTAGTGCTTCCGTTTCTCTACTTCTAGTCCTTGGTTCCTTGTTTGACAGTGTTAGTTTCCTCTCATGTCCAGTCTGTCCTAGTCTGCTCTTTGTATTTTATCCTCCTGTGTGAAGTCAGTCCTGTCTCTGTGTTTGTTTACCTTTCTGTCTTTGGTCAAGTTCAGGTGTTTGAGTCTGTGTCTCTGTTATTTACTTCCTTATTTTGATAGTTTCTCATCTCTTGTGTGCTGTGTTTAGTTTTGCTTCCTTGGTCTTGTTTCCCAAATGAGTTTCAGCTGTGTACCCTGGTGTTTCCCATCTCCCTAATTACCTGCTGTGTGTATATATTGCCAGAGTATTCCTCTGCTTTTTGTTGCATTCTCCCCACTTGGTAGCATGTTTTCCCTGTTCCACGTCCTCTTGGGCTTTCCAGTTAGATTATTAGCGCTAGCTTGGCTGACTCCTTTGCTGGTATTTTTTTTTTTTTGGGATAAAGTTCCTTAATACATCTGCCCTTGAATTACATTCTGTCTCAGGGGTCCTGCATTTGGGTCCAAATCCTGTCTGCCACCCTGCTGTATTATGACAAAAACAGCATTTCATAAAAAGAACATCATACTAATAGTCAAACATGGTGGTGATAGTGTGATGTCGAATACTTCTTTGCTGCTTCAGTACCTGGATGACTTGCTGTAACTGATAGAACCATGAATTCTGCTCGGCAATGCAATCTGTTCATGCCCTGAAGCTCAAGTGCACTAGTTTTATGCAGCAGGACAATGATTGCAAACACATCAGCAAGTCTACCCCCAAATGGCTTAGAATAAAGAAGGTTTTGGAATGGCCTAGTCAAAATCTGGACTTAAATCTGACTGAGATGTTTTGGCATGACCTTAAACAGGCCATTCATGCTTGAAAACCCTCCAATGTGCCAGAAGAGTTGGCCAAAACACCTCCACAGTGATGTGAAAGACTCACTGCCAGTTATCATAATCGTTTGACTGCGGTTCTTGCTGCCAACTGTGGCACAACTAGTTAATTAGGTTTAAAGGGCAATTACTTGTTCACACAGGGTCAGGTAAGTTTGGTTAGCTTCTTTCCCCTAATAAATGAAATCACCATTTAAAAAGTTCATTTTGTATTTACTCAGGTTATCTTTGTCTGATATTAAAATATGTTTGAGCTAAAACATGTAAGTGTGACAAATATGTGCAAAAAAAAAAAAAAAATCAAGAAGGAAAAAGAATACTTTTTCACAGCACTGTAGTTCTAATACCACATTCCTGAAGTAGTACTGTGTGCTTTTGCATCAATATTATACCACAGGCTGCCCTACTCAAAAAGCCCTTTAGGATTTTCACCTTTTTCAAATCCTATAAGACTTTTTTTTCCCTGCTCTATTGGAAATAAGTTTGGGTCTATAAGACCTTTCAGAGTCCTGTGGGAAATATCTCTATAAGAATGACTGTAGGACCTGTAATCATTTTGGAACTACCAAGTTCTATCATTGCAACAAACTTATGTATTCAGTTCTATACATTTATACATTTCCACCACTTTCCTTTTTATCATGCACTGCAATATCTCATTGCACAAATATCAAATAAACTCTTTACTAACTTACTACTGGAAGTCGTTATATGGTCACTGCATCCCTCACTTCACTTCATATAATCTCTGCGTTACAGTATTGGTACTTGTTGTCCTATTATAAAAGTCAAAAGCGATCAGCAAATTGTACTTGAGTTAGTGTGAGTGTTAGTCTTTAATAGATATATTATTCAATAATTAATAGTTATGTTTAATCAGGCCATGCATCATGTTGAAAACAGCTTTGTGTCTTAAATCATGAAATTGCATCTACAGGGTTGACAACTGTATTCACCATACAGACTGTAATTCTGTCTGATTCAGATAAAACAATCCAAGCAAACAAAACAGTGAGTGTTTTTACTTCATACTATTTATAGTATCACTCTCAAAAATGTATGCCATATTCATTAAGCTGTGGGAAAAGTCCGTCTCTTCAGAGTAGGTAACAGTGAAAGGTAAGTTTTTGTGAAGTAAAGCATACATTGGAAACAATAACACATACATAAAACCTTTGTTTAACTGCAGCTACTACAGTTTTCCTCTGTGAAGGAAAAAGCATTTAGGTTCTATTTTTGTCCAACCACTCTTTTATATTTGCTTTCACATCACTGAACACATTCAAAACTGAAGCAAGTGAAATTTTAAAATTTTTTTCCAGGCTGTTATAATAATGCATAATAAAGATAAGTGATAAATTATAATACTAAAAACTGAATACTTGACCCGTACTGTTAACAGATCCATGGGCTCTGTTAGGTTGTGGGGGGCATTTTGCTGCCATGGTACAGGCCAACCCCCACCTTAGAGGAAAGGGTCACTGTAAAGCACTACAATGCATTCTGAGTGATCATCTTTTCTCTAAGATGAAACATGTCTACTCTGAAGGGAGAGGTCTCTCCCACCATGGCAATACCCCAAAAACTTGTAGACTCGGTATCAAGCACACTGATGCTGTTCTTGTACACCACCTTACTGTTACACTTGTGTTGGTTTTTTCTTTTAGTTGTCATCTCTCTCTATAGTATATTTCCAAATCTGATGGTGGAACTCTTGTTAGATACTAGTTTCAATGCAATTTGAGTTCCAGTACACAGTATAATAGTGTTATTTTTGATTGACTGAATGATTTGGATAACTTTGACCTGAAAATCAATATATATCTATGTAGTGTAATAAAAATTTAAATATTTTCCCCTGAAGAGTAGTTATCTAGAAATCCCAGACAGTATAAAAGAGAGGTGTAGCTTCCAGGTCTGAAAAGTATAATAAAAGTGAACGTGTCTTAAACCTGCATTTTTTCTAACCGCCAACGCAGGGTGACTTTTCTGGACCAAAAAGACTTTTGTTTGTACAGAAGTCTTTCGGGAAAAACTGCTTTTGGCTCCCTCGCTTTTTGACCCCAGGAAACACATTTCTAAAGACTATATTGGCTCAATCACTTGTTTCAGGTCAAATTGATTAAAAAATGGCGTTAATTTATTAAATTATGGTTGTTATTAGAGAGAGAAAGGAAGATTTTCCAGAGTGTGTTTATTAGCTTGTCATGTCATGTTTCAAAACACTAGCATGGCGACAGCAGAAATATTCAGCTCAGATCTTTATAAACTAACCATCTGGTGATGTTGTGATAGTTATGTTCATGTTTTATAATATCCAAGGCTATTGTAAAAATATAACGTAGTTCAAAACAGAACAGTTCAAATGTCACAAGTACAGCTCTTGAGTAAAGTGACTTTTAGTAATTTACTTCTCCTGCTGTGTTTCTGAACAGAGACAGGCCAATGCCTCACACTCGCTGCTGCTAAGCTTCTGGAAAAGCTGCATCTATAACACAGTACAACTGAAATTACTTGTTATCCTCTTCTGTTTTAATGGTGAGTTAAACCTTTGCTTATTTTTTACCCATTGATATTATTATTAGTGTATTCTCTCTTGCATATTATCTGTCGCTGTTTTGTGCTGGTGAGTCACTGATCGAATATTGCACAAGTATGTGTAATATGACTGCACTGCAAAGAAAGCAGGGAAAAAAGAGTGGTATCACGGCTGGATGCAATCTCTCTGAATGCAAATGAGTATAAGAGAAAGCTCAAGAGGTTATAAAATGACATCTTTAATTTACACCTCTGCAGAAATTAAGATATGTCTACTGTGAGCCTCATCTGTGTGTGTGTGTGTGTGTGTGTGTGTGTATGTGTGTGTGTGTGTGTGTCTGTAAAACTCAGTATGATCAATGTGTATGTCCTTGTTTGGGTACACAAACATCGGTTTACATTGAAGAAAGCTGTTTCTTTGTGTGTGTGTGTGTGTGTGTGTTTAATACCGTGTCTGTGATTCAGGTGTTGTGGAAGAGTGACTATAGTTAGTCCATAACTCATGATGCTCTCCATTCAGAAGACACCTTAGGGCCCACATTACACCCAGTGAGACTCAATCACGGCCTACGCTAAATCGATAATCCTGGAGATAGTTGGTGGGAGGGACAGAGAGAAAGATGGAGAGAAAGTTGCTGGGGGAGAGAAAGAAAGGGAGGAGGAGGAGAAAATGAAACAGCGGATGAGGAGGGGAGAGACTTGAAAGACGGAGAACAGGGACCAGGATGGGAAGATGAAAGATGAGGACTGGTTTTCCTACAAACTCCCAAAGGCCTTTTTGCTGACTGTGTTTTTATCTGAGGGTGTGAGGACATTGTTGAGGTGAAAAGAGAAGAAGGACAGAATGACTAAAACTGAAAAAAGTGTAGGAAAGAACAGAAATCGTGGTGTGTAAGCAGAGATACTATGAGACAAGAGCCACACACCTTTGGAAATGTTGCTTAATCTTATTTTATACAGTCTGAGTCAGCTTACTAAGAAATGCAGAGTCATTTCTTACCTGGTTTTGTGGATTTTTTCCATATCTTCCTAATATAATAAGAGTGGTTTGTGTGTGTGTGTGTGTGTGTGTGTGTGTGTGTGTGTGTGTGTGTTACTCTTATCACATCGCATTCCCACATCCCTCCGGTTCCTCACAAATTTGTCCAAAATTTAGCTTAAGTGGCCATTTAATGTTCATTTTATCTTTTTTTTTAAAAATAAAATCATTTTTAATGTTAGCACTCAGCATTTTATTTTTCCTCTGTTAATCTTTTATTTTTGTTATTTTGAAATCTGGAACTTTATTACTATTTTGAAAGCCAGATAGCAAAGTGTGATGCAGAAGATGAGCAATTGTGGTGAGTTTGTGAAGAATTGGGTAAGAACTGATGATGATGTTGCTGATTTGTTTGTTGATAGCATGTTAATACTTGTTTATTTGCTATTTTTGTTTTATACACCATCCTCTACCTTCATAGTGCATATGTTACACATTCTGTGATTATAGAAAAGGAGTACTGACATGTGATTATTGATTCACAGTCAAAAATCTGGAACACCTTTTCAATTGCTTGTTAACCCAAATCTACCACATCAGTCAACCACAGAGCAGCAAATTAATACATTTAGGCATCTAGATATGGTCAAGATGTCCTACAGAAGTTCAAACCAAACATTAGAATTGGGAAGGTGATTTAAATGACTTAGAAAGTGGCATGGTTGTTGTGGCAGATGGGCTGGTCCGAGTATTTCATCAAATGCTGATCTACTGTGATTTTCCCCACACAACTATCACTCAGGTTTACCAAGAAGAAAGAGAAAATATCCCGTGAGCTGCAGTTCTCTGGGCAAAAAAATGGGCAAAGCCTGCTGGTGGTGGTGGGATATTTTCTTGATGCACTTTACGTCCTTTGGTACCATCTGAGCGTTGTTTGAGCACCACAGCCTACCTGAGTGTTAATTAGAAACTCTAATTAGAAACTCTAACTAACCTAAGCCCATGCAGGCCTTTGGACTGTGGAAGCTGGAGCACCTGGAGAGAACCCATGCAGATATGGGGAGAACATGCAAACACCACAGAGAAAGGCCCTTTTTGCTGTGAGGCAATGGTGCTAACCACCAGAAATACTGACATCTCTGCTTGTTACAACCATGAAAAAAGTCCAGTTCAATCCAAGACCCATCACCTAAGCTATTGTCTATTTACAGAAACTCTTAGAATCCAGGTTGCTATCAGTATAATGATTTGGTATCTATGGCTTCAAAGAATGTCTCATGCAAGTTGATGCAGTTCAAAAACCATCTGCAGAAGCTCTTAAACATAATAGTCACATAATAATCTTTATATGCCAATATCCAATGTTAGGTGTGTGTGTGTGTGTGTGTGTGTGTGTGTGTGTGTGTGTGTGTGTTTTGTATGTCCTTTCCAAGTTCACAATTAAATTACTGTTTGGAGATTTGATCTTTTCAAAGGAGTCCAGAGAAGTGAAAGATTACACATGGAGTTTTAGTTGAGAAAAAAAAATACAGAACAAACAACTAATTTACAGCCAAAAATATAACCGAGCATTTGAGCTTTTGGACTTTCTGGTTTATTTAATTATTCTTTGTAATTCCCGGTGTGTTCCTCAGTGTTCCATCCAGTGTTCCATCCACTGTATTTAGTTTATTCATGTATCTATGTCCTCCCCCGTTAAGTTATCTCACTTCCTGTTTTATTCTTGGAGTTTGTGTCTCTTGTTCTTTGTGTTCAGCCTTGCTTCCTTTGTCTTGTCTCCTGTGATTTAGTGCACTTGTGTCTGGCTCTCCCAGCTATCTCCACTTATATGGCGGCGGCGCCAGTGTGGCGGCGGCTGCGGACACCCATCTCCCCCTCTGGATGGTTGTTCCGAACGAAATTTCGTGATATGACGGAATGTCGTTATATAATTTGCTGTATAATGATTCATTTCGTTGTATGTATAATGACAATAAAGTTCTATTCTATTCTTATATATATATATA
>JASGAU010370339.1:0-12144 GCA_030220045.1 Australoheros facetus | reverse complement strand
GTTCAGTAATGCCTCTTCATGCAGCGAGACAAATACCACACCCAAATCTTATTTCACCTTGGGAGTTCAGCATGACTGGCTAATTGTATAATCAATCTAGAGCAGAGCTGCATCACAGGTGAGACTCGTGTGAGTAGCTTTCCACAGACCAGCCCCGGGACCAGAGGAGGATGGATGGGGGAGGGAGCCACTGAGAGGAAAGATAATTGTTTACTAGAGGCCTATGCAGCCGTCTCCTAGCAACAGTGCTGACGAGCTCTGTATCAGGTGTGGTTAACCATGGCAGCCTGCATTAGCCTGTGTGTGTGTGTGTGTGTGTATACATCCAAAATATAGCTGCAGCCTCAGCCAGAGACGAGAAGGTGGAGGAAAGACCTACATTACATGAGCCAAAGTGCATCAATGAACCACTGATGAATGCTCTACCCTGCTTCATTCTCATACTACGCTGCATCAGTAAGCGTCCTTGTCCATTTTCCAGAATCAGTAACGTGATGAGGATACCTGGGAACATTTTCTGTGCTCTAACGCCAATTTGCTGAAGTCTGTAGGGCATCGAAAAATCACTGATTACACTGAGAAACAACCTCATGTCAGAAGATTTTGCTCATGTTATGGAGTTTTCCTCTGATAAGTCATTGGGAGAAAAGGGATCATAGCCAATAGGTAATATTTGGTGTTGGATTTATTGCAGAAACCTACATATATTTCTAGATGCAGCATCCAATCACTTCACACACCGCAACCGGCCAAATGTGCAAGGTGTACAAGCCCCCCTTTTTTCATTCATCATACAAATACTTGTGTCACATATGTGCATTGAGTGCACAGCAGGCTTTGTGGCTCCAAAGGGGAAGGAGGGCTTAGAATCGCAGCACGTGCATCTTTATGCTAGTATGTATAATTCATGACTCGATGCAGGCACATCATGGATCAGGGATTCTGACCTTGACCATCTTCCAGATGTCAGTCAAGTTGTTGTGTTTTAGTGTAAAACTGTTTTAAGGAATATAGATTAAGGTTGGTGCCTAATGGAGATCACAGTACAGTTATCACTAACTTCCTACATCTAGTTACTAGCAGAGTGAGGATGGAGGCTTGATACATATCCAAGTCTGAAGCAGATAGAGTAAGAGGCAGGCTCACATCAAACGGATGTCCGGCTGATGTCACTTGAAGGAGGAGAGGAAGAGAGAGAAAAGATAGGAATAGAAATTCCACCGGCAATTTCATTAGTGATCAAATGGAAGTAAGATGTGCCTCTCTCCTTCATTTGCTCTCCTGAAGTGCACACACAGCATGAGCCAACAAAAAGGAAACTCAATAAGAGTGGCCAAACAAGGCCTTAACTTGGTCAGCTCAGCTGCAAGCTGGACCATATCAATGTGTGGCATCCAGTCCATTAGGTCCATGGGCTTTATTAATAATGTCTCATCAATTAAAGAAATATTTGAGTAAATAGACTTAGGCTTCCTTTTAGTTTTTCTAAGACTGTTAAAATCAATGATTAGCCTAAATACTGGAGACAGAGGGAAATAACTAGACTCACCCTGATCACCCATCACTGACTGGCCTAGTCTGTATAAAATCAACCCCACCCAAACCAAGAGCCTCCAATCCAAGCAGCTCCCTATAGTTAAGTCTTTCCTACTGTCCTGCTGAGTTTATGGGCTCACTCACTCATTTTGGGTTATACTAAATATAAAAAAAAAAAAAAAAGGAAGTATCTGCAAGCTTGTCGGCTAACGAGCTGTCAATCACAAGGCATTAGCCAATGACTGCAGTTTCATAGTCAGCCCTGCCCTTCCATCTTTGCAACTAAGATGACGAAGGCGGAAACGCTCATCTCGAGACGTCAAAACAGGGCTTCACAAACAAATGGATGACATCATGGTGGCTGCGTCTATCTTTTATACTACGTATGGGCACCAAGCCAGTAGCATTTAGCTCAGATTTTATGCTAAGCTAGGTTTAACATCCTGACTACATTTATAACAAAGTTTCCAGCAATGTGGAAGTCTGTCATTTATTATACTCCATAAAAAAATTTTAAAAAAAAGCACAAAGTCTGTTGAGTATTGCCTAGCTTGATTTAAACTCGTTCACATATTTTCTCAACAAAATCCCTCAGCTTCAAAAGTTCAGTTTACAATAAGGGATGTCAAATCAGCACCAATTCCAGCAAAATTAGACAATTTGCAATACAATAAAAAAAATTTTTTAAAAATCCATCCATTCATCTTCCAGGGCTAGGTCATGAGGGCAACAGCTTAAACTGAGAAGCCCACACCTCCCTCTCCCCAGCCACCTCTGCCAGCTAACCTGGGGAGGCAATCCCAGGATAGCTGAGACATGCAAGCATGTCCTGGTCTAACCTGGGGCTTCCTCCCGGTAGAACATACTCAGGATACCCGAAATACCTCAGCTGGCTCCTTTTAATGTGGAGGAGCAGCAGCTTTACTCTGAGCCCCTCCCGAATGACTGAACTTCTCACCTTATCTCTAAGAGAGAGCCCAGCTGCCCTTCAGAGAAAGCTCATTTCTACCATTTGTATCTGTGTTTTCATTCTTTTGGTCATTACCCAGAGCTCGTGACCATAGGCGAGGGTAGGGACACAGATCAATCAGTAAATTGACAGCTTTACTTTTATGTTCAGCTCTCTCATCACCACACACAGCGTCCACACCACTGCAGTTGCCGCTCCCGTCTGTCTGACGATCTCCAGCTCCCCTCTCCCCCCACTTAAACTCCTTCACTTGATTATGCCGTGTACTTAAATGTAAACTTTTTAATAAAGTTATTTAAAATAAATAAATCACTGCCATTTAAAATATTATATTAATGTTGACACAGACTGAAATGTTAGGATGGCTGCTGAGTAGCCTATTAACGTTATACAAGATCTAGGCTGGCGACCTGTACAGGGTGTACCCTGCCTCTCGTCCTATGACAGCTGGGATAGGCTCCAGCCCCCAACCCCACAACCCTGAACAGGATAAGCGGAAGAGAATGGATGGCTGGATGGAGCTCTAACGTTAGCATTTAAGCTGATGGAACATAGTTGATTTTACAGTGGCAATGGTAGCTGTCTCAAACCAAAGGGTAAGGTATTTTATAAGAAAAATAGTACTTTTAGAACAATACTTTGGATGTTCTATTAAAGCTCATTCACCTTGAAATTCTTTGGGCAGATCTGGATGCTGGTCTTTTAGGTGATTCACTAAATTGGAAGGATTTCCTCCCTCGGTCTAAAAAGCGCAATAGCATCATTTGCATATTGCTTTTGGCAAATCAATCATCACCCCATCTTACTGCCTCTCTCATCAACAAGCCGGGGTGGGCCCATTGCAGCTGCTCTTCTAATCGCCATCTTCCATGTGCCGTTATTTGCTGTACTTGTGGACATCTTTCTTCTTCAGCAAGATAAACTTGAACACTTGCAGGCATATGCTGCCCCCTTCAGTTCCAGAAGAACTGTAGTGGCAGATGCGCTACCTACGATATCTACGGTACTAAAGAAAAACAAGTACTGTGGTGTTTTCAGAATTTTGGTATCAGAAATTATCCTAAGTATTGGTTCTGGTGACATCCTTAATTACAATATAAATGTCATCTTAACAAAAAGCTTTAAAGCTGTGAGAAGAAAAGCAGTAAATTCAGGACTGAAGAGAAAAACTGAGTGTAGGCTGAGCTCAGGGGTGGCAGCAGCATCAGTAATCAGTCTTTTTACTGGCATGCTGTCAAGACCAGCCAGAGCTGGAGAATCACGGGGAGATTTCCAAAGAATGGATAAAAATCAGTCATTAGCAGCTGCATCATACTCGTGTGATGATAGCAGGACAAAAGACAAGAAGCTATTTCTGAGGAAGCAACCTTCCCCAGAAATACAGGATGACATTTTTGTTACAGCCAGAGAGTACTACACAAAACTGAGATGAAAAGTGCCCTTTCAGATTTAGCTTGAGAGCTATTTGAGAAAATTATCATGATTTGGTATTTGGATAACTCAGGATTTCAAGATCAATTGGAACAAAAATCACTGGTTAGGCGAGTAGTTCAATTCAGAACTTGACATGAATGGTTTGTACCACATGTGTTTTTAGCAGCAGTTTTACCTTCTTTTTTTTTTTTTTTAATTGATGCAAAATGTACACAACTGCGATCCTGTAACTATCAAACTTTCAACTTCCTAAAGAGAGCATAATACATGTAGATCGTCTCTTTCAGCACGAACAATATTATAATATGAAATCATTCCTGCGTGGTTTCATTTCCAGACTGTTGCTCAAGTCTGATTGAAGATGACAGAAGAGTCTAGCCCGCACTGGTTTTCATGCAACTCAAAATGGGCAGTTGACCAGATGACACAGCCAATAGTACACTGCATCTTTGTTTCTTCAGTGAGGAAAGAAACAACGCCACAGCCAGTGACCCCGAAGACTTGTTGTGACATCTGGCACTGGAATACTGCGGCGTTATCAGCTGCGGCACTTAACAGAAGGACGACACACCAGAATAGCCCTCTTCACCTCTGCCTCGAGGTGCTGAGACCTCAGTGGTTCATTTTTTATGCGATGTAAGGCACGTAGTTAATCCAGATAAAAGTCAGAATATGGCTCAAAGAAATACTTGACTCAGATGGCATACCACTTGGTGGTCTCAAAAATATCATTGCTTAAGTCCATAGGTGTTTATAGACATTGACAATTTTTGTATTTTAGCTGTTTACCAAAGTACAGTGAAGTTAGAATTATGGACAGAATAATGGACATCAAGGGCAGAGTCAGCTTCAGTCTGAGGGACGATGATTTGGGGAATTTTAAGTGTTTAAAATACACATCTCCATCTTTTTCAAGGGACAACATGCAAGTTGATAATTTCCCCAAAAGCTGTTTTATGGACAAGGTATGAGCTTTTATTCTGATATTTATCAATCAAGCTGGTAACTGATCATTCCAAGTGAAGCATTTTTATTTGCAACCTACAGCTGTAGACCACTAAAGTATTCTAAAGGGAGTTCTCGGTGCAAGTAAAACAAGCACTCCGCAGTGGATTATCCCGGGATCCTTTCAATGGTACAGAAAAATCCCTTTGGAGCATCAAGCCAAGTGAAGAACACTTTCCAGGTACTGGGGTGGGCAATTAATTTTCTCGAAAGGGCCACGTGAGAAACTGGAACTCTTGTGAAGGGCCAAATCAATATTAATTTTATCTCTTTATAAAGCTTATCAGTGCAGCGCTCCATAACAGTCCCAGTTTCTCATGTGGACCTTTGGGAAAATTAATTGCCCATCCCCTGCTCCAGGTGGTAGATGTATCATTATCAGAGTTTACTTTAAAGTTCACCATGAGGTGCAAACAAGTGATCAGTCAGACATGACAAAAATCAACTAAAAAATGTCAGGCTGGCTATAACGGCACTCTTTGGACAAATGAAACTAAAATGCGTAAGAAAGTATGCAGAAAGCTTGGAAATGCTCATGATCCTGGGCATCCAACATCACCTTTAAAACACTGGGAAGGCCATGGATAGCTTCCAACTAGCTGTCACTGGGTTACTGATGTTTAAGCAACAGTTTGACAGAAGACAGATACAGACGGATGAATTCTCAAGTGTGAAGCACAATACATTTTACTCAAATTCTGTTAAAAAGCTGACTGAACAGTGTACAGATGGACAGTGACCCAAAAAGTACTTTCAAATACTCCTGGGTTTCTTTCAAAGCTAAAGAAATGGAATATTCTGCAGAGGCCCAGCCAATCATATCCTGATCATATCCCAGCTGAACAAGGATTTCACTAATGAAGACAAAACTAAACGCAGAAGAACTCACAAGCATCTGAATGAAGTTCTGACAAAGCACCACAAAGGTGGGAAACCACTGACAGAAGTATTTAAAATTAAGAGTGTGGTTTTAATTTGTCCACTCACATCAGAGCCCCTGATAGCTTTAATTCAACATTTAATAGAAATTCTCCCAACCTTCTGAATGAAAACTAAACATCTCTTCTTAAAATGAATGACCAAATAATCAAACTCATTGTAGTGGCATACAGACCCAATATGATGAGCCACTGTCCACATATTTCTGGACATACTTTGCTGTATCCTTTTGCCATTTCCCCTGAATCTAAAAAGTAGGTAAATGCAGTTATCTCAATTCAGATCAACCACTTGTGCTTTGAAGAGCTNCCCAAAGACCATTTAATGTCTACTCCAACTGTGTCAGACACCTGCATTCACACACAGCTCCACTGGCTACTGAACAGTTAAATTCAGTGGCCAGTGAAAACAGCATATGGCATCACAGTGTCCAAAGCCAAGTACTAGATATCTAGATATAGAATCTGGAGGCAGATGAGGTTAGTTGCCCTGGAAGGGCCACCAGGGGTCTCCTGGCAAGCTCAGCAGGAGAGGAGGCTCCTGGGTGCTGAGGAGGGAGAGAGGTGTCAAAACCAGCCAGAAGCACAGAGCGAGCTTCTGCCCAGAGGCATCGTTCACTTCAACTGAATGCATATTTCAAACTTGCATCATAATGGAGCACATTCATCATTGTATTACAGAATTCATTCATCCAGCGCCTCCAACCAGGCTGGACCCCCTCATTCTCGAACACCTGTAAAAACCCGTCTGTTGAATTTGAGTTTGCACTTCACACACTGCAGGAAACACAAACCCCTCCACACCAACAATCACCCCACGAGCAACGCTTACTAAAGCAAATGTCACTTTTACGCCATTATGCTGAAGCTGAATAAACTGATTTGACTTTAACTTTCTCACAAATTAGCAATTTGTTGATGTAGAAAGCATTGCTGTAACATTTCTCCATCTCAATAGAAACACTCCCCATCCACCAGGATCTACAGATCAAAGCGTTTCACGAGTCTAATCACCCCATCATGGGGCTTGACAGGTGCAAGCTGGTGGCCTGGAACAAAGCCAATCCTCATATATCAGGGCAACTTTAAAAGATGACCCAGTTGACACTGCGAAACACTGGAGCTGCAATCGGATCCTTGTGAAGCATGCAATCATTTAGCCCCGATGTGTGTCAGTTCTCATAAGGACAGGATGCTGCTAAGCACCTGCATTTAATGAGGTCTAGCTTCTCTGCAATGACACACGGAGGAGGCGCAAGACATTAACTAAACCATTTTGGACCACTGCTTTAAATCTACTGTAAGTGCAACTTCTCCACACATTCTTTCACTCAGGTCTTAACAGTAATACTGTTAGATGACTGCAATTTGACCTGCAACAAACAAGTGTTTAATCAGTTGCTCAAAATGAAGTTAATCTATAATTATTTTTTAGAATGTATTAGAAAGTTTTGTCATTTTCAAGCAAAATAAATACCAGCTTGACAGTTTCAGCTTCTCATATACTATGAAATGGTTAAGACACAACTAGCTGTCAGCTAAAATTACAACTGTTAGTTGCAGTCCCACTTTCAAAAGCATTTAACATCTAGTGGATCTTATGTTGAAACTGTGAACTTTTATCCAAGTAGGTGTTGCACCTCATGTATGCAGAATAAGAGTGCGTTTTCCCAACCATGAGTTTCCCCAGGTATGTGTGCCTGTGCGCCTATGCAACAAAAACTGTCCTACATTTTAAACCGGATTCAGTATGATGCTCTCTCTAAAGAAAGGCTCCAGAAATGCGTAACTGGAGCACTGGATCACTCACCGGCCAAGAAAACTGGAAGGGGATCACAATCTTGCCAGCATCGGTGATTTTATTGGGGTTATTGTTGGCGCCCTTAAAAGAAAACATATTTCCACCGAGAACTTGTGTAGATCCAGCTCCGAATGTGCAGGAGCCGCTGGTGGTGACCTCTGTCTGATATTCCTTCAGGCACACTTTGAAATAAGTGTCGCACTCGTCTCGAGTGCAGCGCAGGTCCTGGGAGCTCCGGGGACCATCGCAGCATTCGCCGCTCGCCAACTCGCCGTTTACGTTCTCCACTGAGATCAGCTGCAGCTCGAAATAGCCGGTTGACTGGGACACCTAGAAACAACATATTTGATATAGGTGTATAAATATGCGTAACTGCATATAGGGCCGTGTAAAGACACTACAGCATAAATTTATGAAGCTTAATTTGGTGCGTAAAAAATGGATGGAAGTGGCCAAATAAGAGCCTTGCTCTTAATTTAAACCAGTACTGAGAAGCTTTGGAGATTGGGTGAATGTGCCTATATACACACACATATATGTGTTTTGCATCGTGAATGGAGCACGTGAACAGCGTACAGTTTGCATGCTGGGATTTTAGACAATCAGGTTACTCTCAGACGGGAGCAAATTAACGGCTGCAGCAGCCAATTGATGCAATCCAACTTACAACTTGTTTGGTTCAGGCCTAATTCTCTAGCCCCCCAAGAAAGAAAAAAGAAAAACCGAAAAGAAAACAAAAGAAACGTAAAAGGAGTCGCATTAAACCAAAATGGAGAGTAGCCTGTATCAATTCCTTACACTTGTCATGGTAACACGATCACATGCTCCACAACTGACGGCTACGTAATTCAATTATCGATTAATGTGACGCGAAATTTGCGATGCCGGAGAGCTAATAAATCTGCCCACGCCCACCAACTTTTATTGTAATTTTAAACATTTATTTTTATTTTTGTGGAGCAGCGTAAAATCATAGTAATTAAAATTAAAGCCCTCTTACCTCCGTCCATAACGTCAACAGCAGGCACACTATTGGGAAGCAATTCCTAATCCTGGTGAGATTCCACATGCCTCCGACTAATTAGAGTAATATTGGGGAGGAGGAGGGGGGGGGGGGGGAGAGAAACGATTTAAAAAAAGACAAACAGCCGCGAACCCGGCGACTGGTTCCTCTTCTCCGGACATGCAAAGATGAGATATTCACATGCGTGTTGTCTCCGCCGTGAGCGTCCAGATTTCACTGAGGCGTTACATGCGTGTGTGTGAGCAGGCGGTGGATTGCAGGCGCAGTGATGGTCCATGTACAGCAGCGTCCCTCCGTCAAATCTCTCCACACAGCAACTGAGATGTTTCGTTGCCACAGCCTGAGGAGAGGACGTCTGCTTTGATTGGCAGCTCCGCAAACCACTTGCTCCGTAAACCACTTGGCCTGCGGGCAGTCTCTGAGCCAACCGGATTAAGGGGCGGACAATAGTATAATGACACCCCCCCACCACCACCACCCTCCTCCTTCACCTCCTCCTCCCAAAACTTGAATTGTGCTGGTTTTCTATTGAGTCTCATTTAGCCAAACCGCATTACAGCGCGCAAACAAAGCAGGGGTCGACTTTAATTAAACGCAGCCGCAAAGATATTATAATGAGCATGGTCATTAGCCTCTGTTAAATTAGGGCCTTATCGGCGCTGCATTGCTTTTAATTAGTCTTAATTAGGCCCAGAGACAAATTTGGATGTGTTTTTTTGTATTCTGCCATAAGGCGTCTCTTCATTCAAACATCAAAATAGAATTTGGTCGTAAACATAAAAAAAGTAGTCCTGCATGTGGAGTGAATGTTTGGGGGTTATCTGCTGGGATTGGTTGAATAATTTTAAGTACAGTGGTAAAGTTAATTTTCTTTTTCACATGGTTGCTTCTCATTTAATCTAATATCACTTAAATTTGCTGCTACTAGCACCGCTTAATTTGGACCCATTACTGATGTGAAATAAAGAATTTATTTAATCCTCCTGCCGTAAAGAAAGACATGCTTTGCCCGTCTGCAATAATTGCGATTAAAAGTAAAAACTGCCCCTACAACGCAGCACTTTTCAATCCGTGAATTGCAGTGTAGTGCGCCCTCTACTGCCTATGCAAGACTCACCAACTTCAGATACAAAAAATGAAACCTGATGTTTGTGTTAGATTTTTTTCCCGTTATTTTTAGATATTGTATGGATCTTGAGTTTAAAAAAAAACCTGCTCTTGATGCAGTACTTCCCCTCGTACTATTTTCTGTTTTCTACTGCATCTCATTACTTTTTAATTTGACCATATAAATCCACATTAAAGCTCTGCCTTTCTGCATGTAGCTGGCATTTCCATAGCTCATTTCATGCCTTTAAACTCCATAAGTAAGTTGAACTGAAGAAGCCTCTTCAATAAGAGGTGAAATGTCTTCAAAAACTTTTTTTTTTTCAAGCTCTTGAGACTACTATGACCTGGATGACTGAGAACCTTCACAGACATGTAAGCTGACCCCCTCTCAAAGAGCACAGCTACAGAAACAAGTGCATTTGGAAGCATATATATGCTCACAGAAACAGAAAATCTCGACAAGGGTCACAACATTTGTGATACTCGCATCACCTGACAGCCCAGTCAGGTGATCTGCTCCTCCCTGACAGATGACCAGTTCTTACCGGTGTTATACCATAATTTATAAGCCGTCATAAACACAGCAATAACCATTTCTCAAGGCATGCTGAAGTGCTTTTGATCTTTCTTTCTGTATTACAGAAGTGAATTAAGGTTACGTTTGATAGGCAAGCCTGAAGCAACGGCTGCTCACTCAGAAATCTAAAACACATTAGACTCCAAAAATGCGGCTGTGAAAAATGGGAATTCTTCAGCTCCATAAGTCCCATTTCAATTCATCTTCAATCATTCGAGTTATTCACCCACGAGTTATTCCAGTAGTTTGGTGAAATGTTCATTCATTATTTTGCTAAACACTATAATCGTGTAAGTTTTTAAATAAGATATCGTCACCCTCTTAAAATAATGGCCAAAGTCTTTTTTTTTTAAACAAATTTTTATTTTTGCCTAAATCATCATATTTTCAGTGTTTGGTTCATTTTTATTTTTTTTTTTGTCTTTTCTGAAAAACCTGAAAAAAATGACTTAGGTCACTATTTTAAGAAGGTGACGATATGCATCCATATTAACAGGACTGGATGTTTGACTGCAAATACCATTAACTCCATTAAACAATGGCAGCATTCAGTACTACGAGCACCCAGATGAATGGACCAAAACTATGACAGCAATTCTACGGGCTCAGGTAGAAATTCACCATGCTACCAGGATAAGCTGCCACTCAAAATGTACGTGACAGCAACCCTCAGCCTCCTTTCATGTCACTGTCTCCTTCTCATCAGGCGCCTGCCAGCCTGTCAGATAGGCCTTGAAGGAGGTCGCCGATATCCTAAGCCACTGCAGCCGCTTTGACTGGAACATTTCACACGCTGTCACAAGTACATGAGAGCACCTTAAGTTGGAGAAGTAAACAGTCTGAGGTGGTGAAGGAACAGTGTGTATTCTGTGCTGGTTGACAGCCTGTGGTCAATCCAAAAATGTGATCCAGGCTCAAATCGTTTTTAAACTTTCGGCTGCTTAAAATTCTTGCAAAATGTCACGGTACCCTAACCTTAATGACCACAACGTTTAAATGGAACCATGAAAGTGGTATTTGTGTTTTTGCAATATCTCAAAAACTATTGGATGAAATTTGGGACACAAATGCTCACATTAGGAATCCATAATTTTTTTAAAATACACGACCTGTCTGGGGTGTTGATGGTTAGCTCAGAGCACTAAATTGAAGCCTAAAAGATTGGTAATGTGGCTTTAGACTTACCTGTTAAAGTCCTCTTTATGTGAAGGTTATTCATAAGCAATCTATTGTGTTAAAATGACATATTTTCATCCCCATATTCAACACGCCAGTAGCCAGACCTGTTTTTGAAATGTGCCCGTGAAAGCATTTTAACCTTAATGATTCACTAATATGAGCCTCTCCATTAAATGTGTGACTAATGTCATTTGTTCAGCATATCTAGAAGCCTGAGGAAGATGAATACATTTATCCTTTTTATAAAATTGATCTAAAAGAAAACCTATCTGAACTGAATCTGCAACAAAAGCAACAAAAGAAAATAAATCAATGAATTTGAGATTCACAAAGCCCCACTTTATCACATCAGTCACAGATAACATCTATAATGTTATAAAAGACTAATATTAGAACCAAACTGATGAATTCTAGCACCTACCAGAGGGCCTCAGGCAGTGTGTGCCTACCATGTCTTCCTGTTTGCATACACCACATGCATGTGTGTGAGGCACAGAGAGAGGAGTGTGTGTGCAGGAGGAGAAAGGATTATGAGTGGGAGCGCTGTGGGGGGTTTGCCAGCCTCTGGGG
>JASGAU010370335.1:0-14164 GCA_030220045.1 Australoheros facetus | reverse complement strand
GAAGAAAAAGCATTTACATTTTACACCCTTTATATTTTAGTCGACTAAATCGACTGTAGATTTAGTCGACTATATTCTTACGATAATTTCGTCAACTAAAGCTAGACTAAAACTAAAACTATTCAGATGACTAAATTATGACTAAAGCTAAATTACATTTTCGTCAAAAGACTATGACTAAAACTAAATCAAAATTTGCTGTCAAAATTAACACTGCTGACAGCAATGTTTTTTATTTTTGTGTCACTGAGCTATTAGCTAGACGTTAGTTAAAAACATAGCCTACAACTGTCACACGAAAGACACAATTTGTTGGGTTTAGGTAATAAAAGCACTTTAGCTGGGAAAATTATGGTTGTGACTGATGATTTTTTCTTTCTCTGTTAAGTGTAACCATTATCTTTCTAACCTTAAAGGTTCTGTGAGTGCCTGTCACCAACAGAAATCAAGTAATACTGTACTTTCTGTTCAAATTTGGACATGACATTGTTTTATCAGTTACCCTTTTACACATTCAATAACATTGTTATTTGCCATTATGATAATTAATGTGGGTCCAACTGGATTACATCTTCTACTATTCTGGTGACATAATGAAGCCAGTGCTGTTGACTGTGGCTGAGGCAGATGTTGGCTGAGTGCAACAAAACCTGGTTAAGCAGAGTATAAAATACTTCTCTGTGGAGATATACAGTGAAATACTGACACCTCCTGCCCTTCCAGATCTAAAAATACACACACTTTATATATTCCAGTTGTACTTTATCTAAATATATTTTCTTTTGCAGCAAGCAAACATCTTTACTAAGCAACTAACTCAGAGTGACTTCCACCTCAAATTTCAGCCTGAGTGCTCATCCAGGACCTGAATCCATTAATAGTCATGTATTATACAAGAGCCACAGTCGCAAACACAGCTGTTTGGGGGGAAAGTTTTAATATCTAACCTCCAGGACATATTAAATGAACACACTGAAGCAACTATAGATTATGTAGCTGTCTGTGCGTGCAAAATGAAATTACAGCCAGTGGCAAGGTCTATATGATTGGTACACACTGGCTTTATTAAACTGTAATTAACCTGAATTATCTCTTTGGAAATAGGAAATATTTGAGTCCTTGACTTTAAAGTCCCTCATATTTTTACACAAAAATGGCAAATTTTTGTGTAAAACACTGATATTTAGAGGGGAAGGTGATGGGTCCCCGTTCATTAAAAAAACAAAAGAAAGTGACTAGGTAAGGTGTTGGGGCACCATGTACTGCCAGAACAGCTTCACTGATTTTCCGCTTCTGAAATAGATCATGATGAGAAAAGTTTGACAAAAAAGTCTCCATAGCATAACAGATTCATGAGATACTCTCACTGTAGGGGTCCAGGTTTAAGGTTTTTATTTTTATTTGTAAGCCGTCATGACAACTGCAAACCAGACAGAAGACCATTTAAGCACACATCCACAGATACAGATGGACAGCATGAATGTGGAAAATAAAATATATTATGTTGTTAGTTATGTTCTAGAATGAAAGCCACTGCCTTCAATGGGAACTGTTTATGTAGTGCTACCAGTACAGAACAAATTTCACCCTTTGAGGAATGATTATGTTAACGGAGAATGACTAATCAGATGAGCTGTCACGTGTACATCCTTTTAATCCATCCCAAAAGGCCTGGCTGTTTGTAAGTGAAACACATTTTTTGAAGCTACTTTTGGGTGATCACAAAATGAAAAGACAAATTACTGTTATATTAGCTGTGTGATATTTGACCTCAACCATGCAGTGTGGTCTTCATGTCAAAAGAACACCAAAGAAATGTTTTCAAATTGAAAAATGTTGAAGGTTTTTGGCATATCTCTCATTCTTTGTACTTATTATTTTGATATTCATTTAAACTTATTTCTCAAATTTTAGTACTTTCTAAAATTCTTTTGCACTTTTATTTATACTGTACAAATTCAGATTTATGTTTACAGCTCAGGTCTGAGAGTAACGCAATTTCAATCCTCTGTATCTCCTGCACATATGTGCAATTGACAATAAAGAGATTTTGACTTGACTGATAAAATACAGTGCTTTTATTTTTTTGCATATTTGTCACTTGTACATGTTTCATATCATTATACAGATTTTAACACTTACTTACCTATTTACTATTTATCATAGGCAGGTTTGATTAGCTTTTTCCCCCTGAGTGAAACCATCACATTAAAACTGCATTTTGTATTTACTCAGGTCATCTTTGCTTGAATATTTGTGATGATCTGAAATATCTAAGTGTGAGAAATATGCAAAAAAAAAAAGAAAAAAGATGAAGAAATCAGGAAGGGGGCAAATACAGCACTATAGGCTGGAGACATTAGCGAGTTAGTAAGATTTTATTTTAAATCAACATGGCTACTTGGTAGATAGTAAGTTTACTCATTATTTACTATAGACTGTAGGGGGTGAAAAAGCACCTGATGTCCCTTCTCCTTTTTGAAAAGTGACATGATACCTAATAAGCATAAAACATGCTGGCATGGACAAAATCATTTTATGTGTGTTATGCAGTCCAGGCAAGTGGATGAATTATCTGAGTGACTTAATTTTTGCTCATGCTTAAGGTATGTACTAATAAATATAATAATTTAAAGTTGTCAGCACATGTGACTTGACTGTTTAAAACACACACACACAGCTCTCCTCTCCTTTATGCTTTTGCTGTCCATGCATTTATATGCTACTTTTACCAGATATCTCACCTCTAGTTTGTACGTTTTTCCTCTCTCCAGGTATATCATTCTCTGAAGCAGCATGTTGCTGATCTGTTGTGACACTCCCTGCCAAACTGCAGTGTTCATTGCTTATAGTTTTTGGCCTCTTCAAATCCTTTTCACCCAGTCTCTCTTTCTTTGCTCCTTTACTCCAGCTGGTCAAAGCAGATGGCTGCCTTCCCTGAGCTTGGTTTTGCTGGAGGTTTCATCCTGTGCTGTTTGGTTCTGTGAATCGTTGCTCTATAAATAAAATGTAATTAATGTTATTGGTTAAAAATGGATTGGACTACGAAGTAAACATTGCTTTTATGAAGTTTCATTAACTTCAGTCTTGCACAATATTAAATTCACTTCAATTCAATTTTATTTATACAGTATAAACAACAGTTGCCTCAAGGTGCTTTATATTGTAAGGTAAAGACCACAAAATAATTACAGAGAAGACTCAATAATCAAATGACCCCCTGTGAGCAAGCACTTGGTGACAGGAAGAAAAAAACAGGAAGAGACCTTTGGCAGAACCAGGTTCATCAGTCATCTGCCGCGACCGGTTGGAGGTGAGGGAAACAGGACAAAAGCTGTGCTGTGGAAGAGAGCCAGAAATGCAGAGTGGTGTATAAACACAGAGTGAAAAGAGGAACCCCCAGCAATCTAGGCTGATTGTAGCATAACTAAGAGAGGGTTCAGAGTCACCTGATCTAGCCCTAACTACTGTATAAGTTTTATCAAAATGGAAAGTTTTAAGTCTGATCTTAAAAATAGAGAGGGTGTCTGTCTCCTGAATCCAAGCTGGGAGCTGGTAACACAGAAGAGGGGCCTGAAAGCTGAAGGCTCTCCCTCCCATTCTAGTTGGAGAGTGAAGTGCTCTATTGGGGTGATATGGTACTATGAGATCTTTAAGATAAGATGGGGCCTGATTATTCAAGACCTTGTACCGTACCACTACTGCACTACCACTACTGCAAACTGTGCAACCTGGTCAAAATTTATTGACACATCCCAGTTAGTGTGCTTCAGGATGGTGTGTGGGCTATGGCATCACCTAATATCAAAAACTATTGGTAGGTAAATCTATGCCCTCAGTTTAAATGGTAACAAATTTCAACATTTTAAATTACAAAGAAAAACATCAGAATTAATGCAGTAAATCTCCCTCAGTCAAAGTTCTTAGTCTGTGAGGCAGCTCTATTGTTTGAGGACAGCTAGCATATGTGTGTCTTCCAATGAAAAGGACACCTTTGGTGGAAGATTCAGAGAACAAAGATGGGAGACCCTTTGAACATGCTTTTAAATATTTCAGATAGCACTGATCAGATTAGAGATGAAAGCCAATCTCAATCTTATAGAACCCTGTTTGTAACCTCACACCAAATCAAAGTAACATGAGACAGACTTTGAACTTACAGAGCCAACCAAATGACCTTGGGATCACATTTGAAATGCTCCATTGTTATTGAACATGCAGCAGAGATAGCACAGACAGCGACTGTAGTCTAATCAATGGAAGGCCTTTTACAGTTTTCTCCTTTCTTTGTCATAGAGCACAATATTTCATTACTGCGGATTAAAAAGATAGAGCAGACAGCAATGTTTGGCAAATCTCACGGGGGATTTGAAGCTACAAATAAAAGGGCTGTGTGATGTGTTGTGAGGTATGGGGGAAAAGAGAAGGTGAGTGTGTAGTTTGCAGAGTGGAGAACTGAATAGAAACTGGTTTGAAATGAAGCTTTTATTAACTGATTAACTGGAAAGGTGACCATGATGACAATATTCAAAGAGGTTCTGTACTGACCTTCAAACACAACAATCGTCAGACAACTTCTGTGCTTTTTCTGTGGACCCTGCACTTCATTCCCAACCTTTCAGTTCCAAACATAAGAAGTTCATGCAAATCACGCAGTTCATAATATCCATTTCTTTCTTCATTACTCTGCCAGCCTCAGTTTCCAAAAGAAGATACTAATCCATATACACTTTGTCCTGTATTTTGATTTTTGCAGCTGCATTTTCAAGATGTTCTTCTAGGACTAGCAAGGTGTATCAGGCTTTAACTCTGACTTTTCAGTGTCACAAATGTTGCCCTCTTTTTACCTGGATCACCACATAACTTGGTCCAGTGCAGATTATATTCTAAGTTTCAATTGAGAAGGTATATTACCCTTAAAGAAAAACATTTTATACAATGCAACCTGTTGAGCAACATGTTACTCATGACACAGTAGGACGCTGTGCTGTGAAGTTACAGCAGTGTAAATTGTGCAACTCATTGTTACGGAAATTTGTAGAAATGTAATTGGTGATGAAGAAAATGCATAAATATGTTTTATGCTTGGTCCTAATTAGCTGTCAAGTATGTTTTGCACTACTGGGATTGCAGCTAATAGAAAACAGATTAGAATAGATCAGTCTATTTGCACTGACTCTGATTTATTATTGAATAAAATAAATCAATTTTGTTTGGACCAGGCCACAAGCTAAAATAATTTACACATTTGCTGGTTTGATTCCTGCCAGAGACACAAATCCCCTTTGGCACTGGCGTTGTGTCAGGAAACTCTGCAAAGTCAAGCATGTGGTGCTACCTATTGTGGCAACAAGGGAGCAGCTGAAAGTAGCTACTGACACTGAGCAATAACAAAAAACATGAAATCACATGATTAACAATTTCCTGCATTCAGTGTTGCCTTTTGCCATTTTATTTGTTGTATATTCTTTGCATTTCTTTATGACCTGTTTCTCTGATAATGCATCTAGGCCACACAGTGTTCAAATAACCAATGCTGTAATAAGTACCTGTAGGAAGAAATCACCTCATCAACATGATAAATACACGTTTAATCAATATCATCATTTGGATGCTTCTCACTCTCTTTTCTGAGCTCTTTTGTCTCAGATGTCAGAATTAAACATATAGCTGTCTGCAGATTCAAAGACAGAAAATGAGCTCCCAGTGAACCCCTTGACAGCAAAACAACAAATATGTAATGATATAATCAGCCAGTGATGAGATAATTACTCTTAATGAACACTTTGATGACCTAATTTACTGTCCCGAGATTATTATCATACATATCCAGATAATCTCTACAGCAGTGTTTTTTTTTTCCTCTCCAACATCAGATCATGAGTTGCGTAACTGATGAGCCCCTTATTGTAAAGTGTGCATGTCCCTATCTTACCATCTTGTGTCAAGAGTATTTTTGCACTGGGAAATCAAAATTGAAGTGACTGCATAACAAGCGTGCCAGACCAAAAGTAAAAGGTTGCAGAGTCAGTGGGAGGACTAAAGGAAGGTCCAGCATGGAACTTGGCAATTTGCTGACCTTGGTCATCTCCTACAGACAAGCCGAAACTCAAACAGACATTAATGGATAGCCTCATTGCAGTAACACTCCCCTCTGTCTGTGTGTACTCTCCTTTTTCCAGCTTAGAAAAAGACGTCTGGTCCCGACACCCCTGAAAGCCAAAAGTTTTAGCTTTAATAAGGCCCCTGCAGGGTTTAAATCAACACCCTGAGGGGCACGCTATAACTCTGGAGCAGCCTACTGGACCCTTCTGTAAAAGGAGTATAAAGAACAGAGTGCATGTACAGTGTATTTTACAAGATAGTCAGCAAGATGCACAGCAACATAAAATATGACAGCAAAAGCAGCACAACAAGTTTCAGAAAAAATTCAAAAAAAACATTAAACTAGTACATTACTATAGATAGATAGATAGATAGATAGATAGATAGATGTCCATATTTTTCTTATTGAAAATATTAACTTTTCTCAGCTTAAAAGTATGGAATAAATGAAGTATTGCTGATGACTTGATGGCATTAAATGAAAGAACAGTTAATGAAAAATATTGAAAGTTGTGGCACCTTTTCATCTACCTAATGCCCTACAAGGATGTCAGCTGGACTTCCTGTTTTTTGTAGAAAGAAGGTGCTTGTTCATTCTTCTTTTATTAGTTATGGGAAAACATTTGGAAAGAGTATGAAAATAAATAAAAGTAGTAACATGCTACAAGCACACTCACCTAGCAACTAAAAACATATTGCATACTTAGAAGGATGACTACTGTTCTGTACTGTGGTAGTCCAGAGGCCCTTACCTATAAGGCTACAGTCAAATAAATAATGAGATATAAAATGTGCATGTTAATAAGTAAGTGAATAAACCTCTTTATTTATTTATTTTTTAAAGGGCTTCTGTTAACACTGGTTAATACTAGTCTTTGTATGTGGAGTGTAACACCTACTTTATGTTTGCTGTTATTAACTCAGCTGCACTTTGGTGCTGTTTTGGCTGTTTTTTTCATCACCAATAAAATGACTGGTGTGGCTCCCAGTTGTTATAATAAAGTCTGACATCCCAGCATCCTTGAAAAAGAGGACTGATGAGGGTTAACAGAGTTAGAAGTTAGCTTGCTAATATACATTTAAATGATATATAATTTTCCAACAGAAGGCTTTCAAAAAACTAAAATGTAAAGCTGTATTATCACTTTGCTCCTATATGCACCTTTATTTTTTAATCTTCATATTTGTCCAATGTTTGTAGGGTTAGTAAAGGTAGGCTAGCTGACATATAATAATGTAATACTTGGTGGCTAGCACAGGAAAGATGCAGGATGAGGGTTAGAATTTTCCTGTATAAAAATTAATGTAGAGAATCCCTCATGGACATAGGCAGAAACCATTATATAGCAGGAACAAGTTGCCAAAATGGACCAAACTTCAGCTAAAAGAATGTCTGAGGTGATCCGAGCTCACAAATAGTCCTAACAAGAATGATCACTAATTATTTATAGGGACTTGTTCCTCTTAAATAAAACAGATTACAAAGCCTTACAACACATTGGAAGATGACAGTCTCAATTAATGCAGCAGGAGCTGGGATCATTTAATAAGTGGATGCACAGTTTTGTTTTGTTTTTCTGAGTGGTGACATATCATTCAGGAGAAAAATGCATTGAGTCTCACATACCTCAAGTGACAGTTTAGGTGGGTATGGGACTATGTTGATGTCACACCTGGCATGTGTAACAACCACAAACAAAGCTGACAGTATGCTGTGTGCCTGTTCAATTATGTTTTGTATATATAGTGTCAAATCACAACAAACAGCCATTTCAAGGCACTTTAACTATACAATAATTACAGAGAAAACCCAACAGTCAATACGACCCCCTATGAGCAAGCACTTGGCAACAGTAAGAAGGAAAAACTCCCTTTTAAACAGGAAGAAACCTCCAGCAGAACCAGGCTCAGGGAGGGGAAGCCATCTGGGAATGAGGGGAGAGAGACAGGATAAAAAACACACTGTGGAAGAGAGCCAGAGATAAATAATAACTAATGATTAAATGCAGAGTGGTATATAAACAGAATGAAAAGAGGTGAAGGAAAAAGAAATATTCAGTGCATCAAGGGACCCCGCAGCAGCCTAGGCCTATTGCAGCATAACTAAGGGATGAATCAGGGTACCCTGCATGAATTAGCTTTTCAGCACCACTCTGACACAGGATGTTTCTAATTTTAGAAGAATCACGCAAAAGCAAAAAACAATATTGAAGCTTCTAAGTAATATCCTCTAAATTTAAGTTTATCTCTGAAAATTTGAGGCTGTCTTTTTTTTTTTTGTCTCCTCAGAGCTAAAGGGTCACAGTCTGGTTGTTGAGCCATGGCAAATAATAGGAGAGACACAATTTAAAATCAAAATATACATGTTGACTAACCAAAAATAAGGGAAAAACATCACTAACCTAATGAGGAGTGCCATCCACGTGTCAGCAGCTGGTGTTGTATAGGGTAAATCCTAAAGTAACCAGGTCAAACCCGACGAGGTGCTGGGTGGATGGGGAGAGCAAAGACTCAAACAGCCAGTTCTTACATACTCTAAGGACACTGGCCAGGTGCTTGCAGATGCACGGATTAACATCAGAGGTGGCAAATGAACACACATTCTTTATACAAGCAGAAGTATTGAAACTAGTATAGTATAAAGTATAAAAGTAAAATGTGTCTGTTTGAAGGACATTTCTAGCAGCTATTTTGGTGCAAAGCTAACTGGTTTCATTTGTGTCACTAAGCATCATTTTCTTGGTCAAAGGCATGTCTTTGGTCTTGTGTTCCCTGGATGTTTGTTTTTTTATTATTATTTTTCATTTTGACTTCTTTTACATCAGTCACAATAAGAACCAGTGATGGTATATATATATATATATATATATATATATATATATATATATACACACACACACATATATATATATATATATATACATACACACACACATATATATATATACACATATATTATTTTTTCTGTGTGTTATGTTCCCTTCATATTTAAGTTTAAATTGATTTGATGTTGGGAAGGTGCACAGCAATGCAAAAATAAATAATCAGTAACTCCTCTGAAATGAGTTAATACTGAAGCAGTAGAAAGATATTTGTGTTAAAATGAAGGGACCAAAATCTGCCATCATAACACCATATTATTAACCTTGTTTCCTTTTGGAAAAACTGAATATTGTTTATACAATCTATCCAGTAATTTCTGGTTTATTGACTTCAGGATATTATTAAATTTGATCGTGTATTTTATTTTTGTAGTCCAAGAATTTGTGTGCCTTGCATTTTCACTTTGCAGAAGTGAAACCTAAATTAAATCCTTTTCAAACCTCATTGTGGGATCCATTCCTCTCAGCAGGAATGTCCCTTCAGTCAATTCCTCTCATCCCTGTTGGCCATAAAATGCCTCTATTAGTGACTCATAATCCAGCATTATTGTACCCCATTGATCACAGTATTGTCTTGAGTAATTCTGTGATTTGTTGTTTAAAAATATAATTCTGGCACGTATCCTCTTCTGACATCTATGACTGGGCAGGACAGTGTCATGGCAAATGTTAAATGTTTGAAGAAGGGCATTCTAGCCCGAAACATCACTGCTTTTAAATACTGATGGATTAAAAATTCTCAAGGAGCTTTTTGGTCTGCGGACCTCCTCCTTTTTCATTGAGTTTTGCTTGGATCCAGCACCCTGGTTAAATTTTTTGGATGTGCGTGTTTCTCTTTTATTAAAAATGTTAAATGGCCTCAAAAATATAATTTATTAGTCCCATGTATTCATGTACAGACAGTACAACCTTGAACCTGACGTACTTCGAAAGGAAGAATGTTTTGTGTCTGCATGAAAACAGAGCTTTGAAATAATATGGCAGCAACCATTGTATTTGAACCCAAATCATATTTTTCCCCAACTGTAACTGAGTAGCTTTTTTTCCTCCCATCGAAACCTTCAAATGTGGCATTTGTGCTCTTTAAACCTGAAACACACAAAAAAGGAAGAGACAGTGCCCTGGAATGCAAAATATTAAATTTCATGAATGATTCTAAACTGCTCTGAGACTGTGTTTGAATAAAAGGATGTGAGGGTCAAAGATATTTTCTGTGGCCTCAGGCCAAAAATATGCAGTAAATAACACTATCCTCTGCATAAAAGAGCACTCATTAAAACCACCCTGTTGTCACACAAAGTCGGATTTTTCTGAAACCAGAGCCAGGGCTTGTCTTGCACATCACCAGCTCTCTGCTGATGTTGCAAGAGCTTCTCCAGGGAACAAAATATCAAGACTTCCTATTACTGTACAGGCTGCATTATGACAGCTTCACTTTGGCACCTGGGAAGCAACAGTAATTTACCACTAGATTTAATGAAATGGAATATTTGAATCAGCTCCAGGCTGAAGAGAAATTGCGCTTAATCAATAGAGCACCAGCCAATTTTATATTCATTACTGTTTCTGACATTGATTAAAAGTTTCTTGCAGACTGTCAGGTGTGTATTTTATTGGGGCAACACTGACCTGAAATGATGACCTTTTCTGTGCTATGAAAATGCCATTAGTTATAATTATGAATCCGGCTGTTAATATATTGATTTTTTATCTTAATTAGAAATGTTATAACCCCAATAAGGACACAGCTCCCCATTATTCTTGGCATAGATTTGGGATTTTTCTTGATGGTGCTTGCTGTTGTCAGGGGAAACCAACCGGATCACAACATGGCATAGGAGGGAGTGGAGGGAGAATGTAACTCTTGCATCATCTCAAGACAGGAGTTTAGTCTGTCACATCAGGTTGTCTTCTTTGGAAAATAATGCATATTAAACCTCTTTGTAACTCAGAGCTGTGAGAACATTTTAGTGTCTGTCAGTACAAAAGGTTCAGTCTGTTCAGAAGGAAAATGTGAGAACATTCATTTTTCTTTGGTACATTTTGGTTTTTTTAAACCAGTGTCGGAATGAGTACGCTTACATAAGGAGACGCAGCTCCAGTCTTAGACAAGAGGATTTGTTTCAGTCAGAAATAAATGTAACATTAACTCTCCTCTTCTGACTGTTTTCCCTCTTCCTCTGTCGCTCAGTCTGTCCCTGCATTGAAAAGACATCTGCTGCTAGCTGACATGGTACCCATGTCAAATTGATGGGCTATATATAACCCAAAAGCAAAGCACAAGGGAAAGGACAGTCCACGTTTTAAAAGCCTCGCCTGAAGCGAAACCTTTCAAGGGACAGATAAAGCTGATGTTTCCTATAGCAGAGATTTGAGCAAAGTTTATTTATTTATTTTGTGGGGTTTTTTTGTTTTTTGTTTTTGCTTTGGTGTATCTTAGACCCAAGGTTGGGTTAGAAGTCAACATGAAACTGCTCAGCTGGCTGCAGTTTGTTATCACAAAGTCAATAAATCTGTGCTCCTCTGGTGGGGTTCAGCAGCGTGTATGTTTCAGAGCTTCTTTTGATTTTTTTTTCCCTTTTCAAACATACATCTTTGATAGGCATGCAGAAAAAAAGAGAATCAGTCTGCATTGTATGCAAAGATTATTTCTTCACACCCTCTCAACACTCACGCTTTTAAATTAGATACAAGATGTTTCTCCACATACATGGAAAGAACAGCTATTATAGGTATTTTTTATATTTCTTTTTATAGAGTTTGTTAATGAAAGATTGAATTTCTCTAGGTTGAGGCTCACATGACCCTCTGTTTTCCAAAAAAAAGAGCACACCGGGTGTCCAAAGGAGCGGGTCAAATATTTATGAGCCTTCACAGCAGGGCTGGGATGTCAGTGCGATGACAGAGGGAGGCTCTCTTTTGAACTAAGTGGGCATGGAAGTTATGCTGAGAGAGGACTGTGACAGGTTTGCCATCAACATCTGTGAATATTTGTCAAGGACAGATCTGAATACTTCATGTAAGAGTCCTGCTTTGGAAATGTGAAGTTAAAGTTTGAGAGTATAGAAATTAGAGAAATAGATGTACTTTTTACTTATTCGTTATAAGCACCATTTTACTCTGAGCTTATTTTGTTAGTTAATAAGTAAAAAACATTTTAGTTATTAACATGAGATTGTGACCTCTGCAGATTATTTTTTCAGTTAAATCAGTGTGTAAGTCTTTGGAAAGTAGTGAAAAATGCCCACAATGATCACAAAGATCTTCAGGCTTTTTACACTGATTCTTTAGAAAAGCATTAAAATTATGGATTAGGGAAAAAAGCAGGTGCAACTGCAAATTTCAAACAAATGTTTGAAATTTCTTTATTGAAAAATTAACTGTTCAAAAGTCTTGAGCCACCCTTCATTTCTTTATATTTTGTGAGGAAAATGGGGAAAAGGTGCAGCAATTTATTAGAAAAATGTGAATATTTAAAAAAAAAACTACAGTATGAAGCAAAAACAGTTTGTACAATTCTAACAAGCTTGAAAGTCAATATTTGGTGTGACCATCTTTATTCTTCAACACAGCCTGAACTCTCTTAGGCAACTTTCTTATAATTTCTTTATGTAGTCTTCAGGAGTAGTTCTCCAGGATTCTTGAAGGACATTCAACGCTTTTCTTTGGATGTTGGCTGCCTTTTGTTCCATTCCTTTAAAGATATTGCTTCAATAATGTTGCTGTCTGGGCTCTGGGGAGGCCAATCTATGACTGAAAGTGTTCCATTGTATGTTTCTGTATCCAGATATGTTTTTACTGCACTGGCACTTATTAGGAAGGGTAGAAGTGACCATTTCTGGTCATGCTTCAGTGAGCAGCACATGGATCAAATCCTGTGTCAGGTCTTTGCAGGATTCTTTTTCCTATTTCTTAAGAACATGACTTTTATATGGATGCTTGTTCCTGCTTTTAAAAAAAAAAAAAAATCCATTACCCAAAATTTCGAGTCAAGAAGTTGAAATTGAGTTATTTTCTCAAAATTTTGAAAAAACTAACTCTCCCGTGAAACCAGGTCTCAGTTTATGTTCAGGAGAGAGACACTTTCTCTACTTTGAAGATTACAGTTAAAACTTTACTTTTTGATAAAACTCATAGTTAAGTATGGATCAGGTGACCCTGAGCCATCTCTTAGTTATGCTGCCATAGGCTCATGCTGCTGTTGGATTCACTCTGCATTCCCTCCTGATACATTTATTTTCAGCTGTTTTTGACAATAGGACCAAAGAAAACTGATGACTTTGTTTTGGCAAAGTTGCAGAGCAATTAAATATTCTGACTGATGCAACCGGGCGTCGTTACTACCACCCTGAATTACAGTCTTGCCAATTCTATGATTATCCTTAGTCAGCAGTTTAAAAATGTATTCAGTGCTTCCTGCTCTGGCCCCTAGAATACATTTAACTATGGCTGCCAGAGTCTCTTCATTTTGTTCCATTTCTAAGTACAGAGTATGTCCAGGTTCTGTCAAATATCGTGGATTCTTAAATTACAATACAAAGTCCCTTTGTTTACTGAATGGAACACAAAAGAAACACATTTTATAAGCTCTTTCTATGAAAATTATTTCTTAGATAGAAAGATCTAATGAATGTAGTAGAGTAAAAAAAATAAAATACTGTTGAAATATAGCAAAGTTGAAGAAAAAAATGAAAGTACACATACCTTATATCTGTACTTGTAAGCAGGGGTGAAAGTAGTTTTAAATTATTGCCGGTACTATGACAAACACACACACACTAATATATATATATATATATATATATATTTATTAGGGGTGGGACTCGATTAAAAAAATTAATCTAATTAATTAGGAGCTTTAATTAATTAATCGGAATTAATGGCATTTTAATCGCATTTCAATATTTAACATGAGAAATATTAATTTAAGTTTGGTTGATGAATGAATCAATATACATAAGCTTAAGCTTCAAAATCTTGTTTATTTTCCCACCACTTTACTACACAGATCAACGAAGGGTGGAAGTGCTCCTGTGATAAGCAAACTCAGCATTTTTGATTGTACTTCCATCTGGAAGTTTCTTGTATTTAAATTTCCCATCCACCAGCGTAGTCTCTTCCATCAGCTCCGTAGCTGTGTCCAAATTCATCCTGCGAAGGACCCAGCCCACATAGAC
>JASGAU010370331.1:0-30475 GCA_030220045.1 Australoheros facetus | reverse complement strand
AAATACAAATCTTATATTTATGCACGTTTATTGACTTACATGTACGAATTTACACTCCTTACACTTACATTCTTTTTGACAGTTATCTTACCCCATAGCACTGCACCGAAAACCTTCTTGTGATTGTTTTGGTTGCTAGCAAATTGCTGCGGTCACCCATAGTTTGCATGGAAGACGGCGACTTACCTGCAAATATTTACTAACCAAACACCAAGTGGCTGTGAAACTTGAAAAAGTGCAAAGCAAACAGGAAAAAGAGAATGTTTTCTTTTAAAGTAAAAGTCGTGTCTTTACTACTGAAACCAAAAGTTACATCAAAAGGTGCAACTTTAACTTTGAACAGTTTCTATTTCCAGTTGCACTCTTCACAGTTTTACTATCGCAAGTAGTTGCTAAGTGTTTGCAGACCAGTTGGCAAACTACGGGCAACTGAAGCAATCTGCGACAGAGCAAGGAGAATTTCAGTGCAACACTGTACTCTTCCTTGCGAACAATTTCACCCAGTGACAGCAAGCAACTGTGGGTGAATGCACATTTTTCCCGAGTGACCAGCAGCTGCCAGGAGTCACTGACCAGTCTTTAGGTCTGCATGAGTGGGGCCTTAACAGCTTTTACATCTCACACGTGTCTTGACACAAAATGAATTCATTTGGGTTTTAGGTTTAAATTAAAATTTCCTATTCTAACCTCCTGGTGCTATTAATTCTTCTGTAACCGTTTAGAGTTAGCTTTTCGTTTTGGAGGCCATCATGAGGTGTCCAGTGTTCATACATTTTCCATGGGAAAATGTATGAACACTATCATTCATCCCACATGATACAAATGCAGAAGAACTGCCATAAAGCTAATAAAATAAAGTTGATTTGATTCAATTTTCTTTTAGACATATACTTGGCCTTTCCTCTTGGCACCATCCTTAGGCCAAACTTTCCAGTCTTTTTACCTCCCAAGTAGAATCAAAGCATAGCAAAGTCATTTCACTTTTGTTTTCTCTTCATTCCAGCCTCATCAGGTGTGTTTAGAACTTATAGTCCTGTTCTTTTACAGCTTCTCAGTGTAAAATATCTTCATATTCTATTTTATACAGGCGGATTTACAGCTTGTTACACTTGGAAAGTGCATGCAGTTACTCACGTAATTCTCGTGGCTGTTCCTAACCAGACAGCTACAACCTGGACCATTTGGGGAATTAGGCTGTCTTTCTGGCCACTGGGCCACTCTGCAGGGTGAAGTGGGAACCACTGAGCCCATTATGATTCAGCAGATGGCACGCAGCACCACCCCTTAGTGCTCAAGTGCTTTCAGCAGTACTGTATGTTCTGTAATGATACTTAACTCATCTAGGACATCATATTACCCTTCGCCTTGGGATTCTCATCTTTCCCAGCTTCAAATATAAAGCCAAATAAGCCAGGTTTGTTCTGGACTGGTTGTCCTGGCCACTGCAGTGATGTCCCATTCAGAAAGTTATACAATGCAGCTTTGACAAACAAACTCAAATATAATAAAAACAAAGCGCTTTTTGACTGTAGCGTTCAATGTCTCTCTCCTTTTTCTTTTCTTTTTTCGCTGTGTCTGTCACGCTTCCATGGAAATGTCAGCTTTATTGTAGAGTGATTGAGATAATGGTGGTGTGTGGCAGACTGCCCTGTGTGAGGTTTTCGAGGTTCAGCTGTTTGGCGGGGAGGGCCCGTAGATTTGCAGAGTTGTTGTCTGGATGCCTCCTCCTGCTCCAGACTCCCTAGGTGGTGTCCTCTTTCCTCCACGACAGCCTTTTATTGGCTCCACGGGCCTCTTGTGCTCAAAGGCACTCCCGACCTCAAGCACGATTATCTGCCCCCGCCCCATCACCTCTTTCTTGCCCTTATTCACCACTAAGGGGGAGGAAATGGCCTGGAGGAGGTATAGAGTGGCATGGTATAATTATCTTCTTTCTACATCGCTCTCTCCACCTTGGTTTTCTCATAACACCTCTCATGGCTCAACTTTGCAACCTAAGCAGGATTGGTGTGCTTAACGAGGGCATCAGCTCTCTCGACTCTAAGCTATGGCAGAGACAGAGGCTAATGAAACCTACTTATATCAGATTAGCGTGTGACAGATTGATGGGATATTATTACTTAGTTGCTATTATAACAGACCATTTGCTATATTAACAACAGTTGCTATATTACATGTGCAAAGTACAAATTTTACAACTAAAAACATATTGATAATGATGTGAAGTAGTAAAATGTGGCCTATTATCTTCACACTTTTACCTTTACCAGTAATGGTTTCAGTTTATGGGGCAGCAGAATGGAAATGGCAGGAATGGTGAGTTAAGCAAGAGAAGGTCACATAGCACACTGTGTAGCCTGTTTTAATTCACCAAGTAAAAAAAAAAAGTAGAATTTTAATAATAGCTGTTTTTGCCAAATGCTCCACAGTAGAACTTTAAATCTAGCAATGCCCCTGCCTATAAATGTCTAACTAGTGCTAACTAATACCAGCATCAGATGTTAAAAGGTATTAATATTACATGTATTGTTGTGTTGTTTGGCGATTATGTGCAGTAAACTGTTGTTAAATAATTTGTCGTCAAGGGTTCAAAATACAGCTGCTGTGGAACAACAATGTTTAAATATTGTCAGCAAGTACACAAGTAGTACATTTACTACTTTGTGAAAAAGGAAGTTTTCACAGGACCCTATGCAGTCCTGTGAAAAACTAAGTATACTGTTACTGCTTCCATAGGAATAAAGAAGGTAAGTAGCAGCCAGGTGCTGATAATCAAATGCACTTGATTAACTGATCATCAGCAAGTGTGAGCACCTCTGTAAAAGTAGAAGTTTTGGCAGTTTGCCGGTCTGGAGCATTCAGGTGTGTGTTAGCACAGTGGCACAATCTTCTCAGGCGGATGTCTAAGCAAATTATCCCCAAGATCAGAAACGGCCAAAAACCCTGAGCGACAACTCAGATTCTATAGGCCTCAATTAGCATGTTAAATGTTATTTTCCTTTGAACAGATGAGGCCAAAGTGGAGATGTTTAGTCATAATGCACAGTGCCATGTTTGATGAAAATTAAACACAGCTTATCAGCACAAACACCTCATACCAACTGTCAGCACGGTGGCACCTTGCAGTCAGAGTCGACCTTGAACTCCTCTGTATACCAAAGTATTCTAGAGTCAAAAATGAGGCCATCTGTCTGACAGCTAAAGTCTGGCCAAAATTGGGCCATCGTGACATCATGACATCCATCTTTTATGTACAGTTCATGGACACATCCCAGAATTTTTCAATTTTTTTATTTCAAAATATTTCTAATAGGATTCTTTCTGATTTCTAAAAAACTCACTCTACATCAATTTGTCTTGTGCAACTTTGTTTCCAAGCATTTTATTTGATGAGTATCGAGCACTTCCTCTTGTGCAACAAGTTACTTTTCAAAGCAGGGCGTGTCAGCGTAGCCATGATGACAAAGACTGGTCTAGATGGGCTGCTTCCAGCCTTTCTTATCAGAGAGAGGCTGCAGGCAGCCCTTATATATTTCTCTCTGATATATGATGGTCATCAGTGAGCCCTGTTCTGACCCTCCTGCTTACAGGTCATCATACACTCTAGTGCCATATACATATCCTCATGTAGACATGCATGCTTCCCAACTTAACATTTATGCAGACTATAGTTTGCCTCACAAACTCATATGTGCCCTCTCAAGTTAGACCAGCACTTGCTTGAACACTGTGTGACCTCTGGTTGAGTGTTGGATTTCTACTGCTATTACAGTGCATATTGTAGTCTGGTCTGCAGGCTATTCTTAGCAGCACCATAAGTGAAAACATGAGGAGGAAAGCTAGAGGACTTTTAAAGACTGCGGATCACATATGTGCTGCACGTTTCGACAAATCATCATCTGACGCACCGAGAGAGGAATACTTTTATGCTGTCAAGGTCTGTTTCTGTTGATTTCTGTTAAAGACACAAACGGTTTACAGCTTTTGGCTGAAGTGAACCCAAAAAGTCGAAGGCAGATGCACTGATAACCCAATGCATCATAACTAAATGTACTGTTGGTCCTTCATGTATCAGTATAACTGAGACACCTAAACTCAACCAGAGCTCTGAAGGTGCCCTGTGGTCCACAGTTTGTCTTGATTGATAGGCACTCACCACTGCTCACTGGGAGCGCCTCTCAGCCCTTACAGATTCAGAAATGCTCTGACCCAGCCATTTGGCTCTAAACACATGGCCCTTGTCAAAGTCAATAAGGTTTTTACACTCGCTCATTTCTCCTGCATCCAACAAGCTGACCAGAAAAACTGACTGTTGTGCTAACCATTTTTACTGCCTTTCCAGTGCTAGAAGCCAACCTCACAAACTAGCAACATCATTCACACAAAACAGAAGATACAGAAACATCTGGCTGTGGAAATGTACAGTGTGAAGGGATTTGGCAATTCCATAAATAAAGAAAGAACACAGTGAAGTAATAATAAAAAAGAGGGAACACCCACAAAAGGCATTTATTTGACACTGCATTACAACTGACTGCGACTCATACCACTAATCTTTTGTACTACAGTTTTTACACTGCCAGAAGAGAATCTTATAAAACTGAATGAGCTGGATGACTTCTAGCATTTTGGACTGCACAATTTGACCACCCAATACGAGGTAAAGAAAATCAGACTAGCTCTGCTGATGATGATGACTACGGCTATAAAAAGACCACCAAAGTTTAACTGGACGTGACAGCAAAGCTGGAGTTCCTTTCAAAGGACAAATGTATTCCCGTCATAGTGTAACTACAGGTAGAATGTGTTCTAAATATTCTGTTGTCCCGATAAAACTCACATTTAAACACAATTATTTTTAGAAGTTCTTTGTTTAAAAGGGGGCCTTGGTTCCTCCATGTTAGCGAAAAATTGCTTGTTAAAACATCAGCGAGCAACATTAGAATTTCATTCATGACGACCTAAAGAACACGAGTCCAGCATTCACTCTCCTTTTAGCTCCTTTGAACTCTTTATTTGCTTAATTAATTTGCCAGTGACCTTCTTATGGCAGCTGATTCTGGACTGCTCTCCATCCTCATCCTCCTTGATCTGAGTGCAGCTTTTGACGCCATCTCCCACAACATCCTCCTCAATAGATTATCTTCCATTGGCATCACCCACACCCCTCTTGACTGGTTTCAATCTTATCTCACAGGCCGCACTCAGTTCATCCGACTTACAGTAAGTCTTTCAAATCCCACCCCACCCCTGTTACCACAGGTGTGCCTCAGGGTTCTGTCCTGGGGCCCCTCGTCTTTATTACTTATCTTCTTCCCCTTGGCAATATCTTTCGTAAATTTAGTATTAATTTTCACTGTTTCGCAGATGACACCCAGCTCTATTATCCGCCAAACCTAACTCGTCATTCCCACCCTCCTCCTTCACCACCTGCTTGTCTGAAATAAAATTTTGTTTCACCACAAACTTTCTTAAATTAAACAGTGATAAAACTGAGTTCCTTCCATTCTATCGAAAGCGGACAGTTTCTCCCTCACAAGTGTCAGCTCCTCAGTTTTCCCCTCCCCTTGGGTTAAGAGTCTGGGTGTCATCCTCAACAGCACTTTATCTTTCCACTCCCATATCAATAATATTACCCGGACTGCATACTTTCATCTCCAAAACATAAATCTTCTCCGCCCCTCCCTCTCCCCACACACTACCTCCATCCTTGTTCATAGTCTTGTTAACTCCCGTTTTGATTATTGTAATTCTCTTCTATTTGGCCTCCCTCTCAAATACCTTCATAAGCTTCAAAATTCAGCCGCTCGCATTATCAATAAAACACCCTCATTTCACCACATCACCCTAGTCCTACAGCAACCACACTGATTCCCAGTTAAATTTCCAAATTCAATTCAAAATTCTTCTAATTACATTCAAAGCCATCCACAATCTGGCCCCTCCCTATCTATCTGATCTTCTTCTCATCGCCTCCTCCTCCCGCTTCCTTCGTTCTTCTTCTTCCATCTGTCTTACTGTATCCCCTGCCCGCCTCAGCACCATGGGGAACAGAGCTTTTTCTCACTCCACTCCCCGACTGCGGAACTTTGTTTGCTTGGAGATGGGAAGTGAACAGAAGCAGAAAGATTTTGTAGCGCTAGCGCTAACTGTGCAATGAAGAGGAGCTGGACCTAAGGTGTTTGCCTCTGGGGCTAAAGAATAAAGTCAAAAGCTGCAGTTCCTCAAGTGACGCGTTTTACGCTGGCTCCAAAAGTGAGTCACTATAGATTTCAGTGTTAAAATACAATTTTACAGCAGAAATAAAACATATTTATTGTCTGGTATTAAAAAACAGTTTTAGTCTCTTTAGTTACATTCTGATAACTTCACACTCACTTCTGGCTCAAGAAGAAGAAGTTCACAGATGTACAGATGTTACATGAGGCCCTAGACAGTATAAAACTCAAATTCAGTGAATGAATCTGACCAGCTTAAATTTAAATTGGTGTCTGCTACACTTGATGTAACTGAACACTGGCCATGAACACCATGAACAATACTGTAGACTAACCAGTTTACACTGGACTAATACATGCAATGCAACCTTTGAAGGACACAAAATTATTAAGTTTCACAAAACAAAAACAAAAAAAGAAACATAAGGTCATCAGCACATCATTTATGGATCCAATATGTGATTTTAAAAACTCAGAATTTATCAAAATTCACTTGCTGAGAAGGAACAAAGGATGTGATGAGGGTGTAAGCAGGAATGTGTCAGTATTACTGAGCAAGTATCTCCATGCCGTCAGCTTGAAGGACTGCCAGGCTGCAACATGCAAAAAAGTCACTTAACAGTATTGCCTAATCTGCCTATGAGATTTAATTGCTCATTAACTGAAGGTGCCAAATTGTTCCAGCCCACTTTAACTCCTGGCCATAATGCTAAAATTGAGCATTCCAAACTAGACTTAGCAAAATACTGGTTGACTTAATGGTGCTTACATCCATCTTTTACATACAATTTATAGTTTAATATAATTTGTCTTTTTTGGGGGGCGGTAAGAGGTACAAATTACCTTTATTGTCACTGTGTCACTCTAGTCATTTGACCCTTTGTTAATACAAAATTACTGATTAGTGCAGCCTTAATTATTACCAAATCTTGCAACAGATGGTTTCTTTGTGCGTGTTTGTGCGGCGTGTGTGTGTTGAATCCATTAATCTAAAGTATCTGTAGCCCGTCTCTCCTCTCACAACCTAGTCTCCAGTAGTCAGTTAATGAGCATAACTTTCCTGTGTTTGTGTAGCTTTTTCATGGTGCCAGCAGCAGTAGCCACACCCAAACAGCTGGAAAGAGGACAGAAGCACACAGCTGGGAGGGAGAGCATATGAGAGGTGGGTGTCAACCCATCTTAAGAGTGTTAACACCAGACAGGGAGAGGGCCTAGAAAACATACACTGTGGAGGTTCAGTGGCTTAGCTGCATTCCTAATTCCGGCTGAGTCGCAGTTTTAACTGCAAATTTAGGGGCACATTATGAGTAATTCAGAATAGAATAAAAAAGCCTCAGTTCGTGTGTGTGTGTGTGTGTGTGTATGAACTGGAACAATGTGGTCATTTATGGGGTGAATACCACAGCCTTTAACAAGGGCCCTTAACATATTAACCATGTGATTGTTAACATGTAACCATGTGATAAAACTTTGCATGCTAGGCTAAAATGAAGCTCCTAACCTTAAATGACACATGATTCAGAAAATGTCATTATGTTCCTCCTAAAGTGTTTCATAAAATTGCATCACGCTATCACAAAGTAGGATTAAGTACGTGTGAACGAGTGAGAGCAGCCCTGACTTTTGCCCTTCAGAGTACGAGCTAGGCCACCTTTGCCCCAATGAGGCTGTGATGTCACCCTGACTACAGAACAGGCCGTGCTGGAAAAGGAGGCTTGAAAAAAGAAGCGAGAAACACGGTCCAGCAGAATAATTATATGAGAGAGGGAGTGAATCAGGAAATAGCTTTTGGTTTGGGAAACTCAAGAGTTTGAGGGAGCGCTGCCATGTGCTAAATGAAAACAGGATTTAAAAAAAAAGAGAGAGCGAGAGAGAGAGGAGTGCGAGAGAAGGCAAAAGAAGCCAAAATGTTTTTGTTTTTTTCACCAAAGAGTGGCAGGGTAGCCAGTGGTCAGCAAAGAGAATATCCCTCGTCCTCCAACTTTTCTCTTCCATGAACCTCTGCTGCTGCCCTCCTTCTCCTCCTCTTGTTTGCCTTCTCATTCTTTGTTAGCTGGCAGCCATTCGACTCTTTCCTCTTTCCTCACACATTTTAATGGGTATCTTCCCAATCACATTTTTATTGCAGGAAATTTCAACCACACCACATTGCGTGAGCCGAAGGAGTGCTCCATTCTTAGCTCGGCACCGCTGAGTACCAGGGTGTGTTATGCATGCCAGTGTATATGCACGCATGTGTGTGTGTGTGTGTGTGAGTGGGGGAAGTGAAGTGGAGTGGTGTTAGTGTCAGCTTGATGCCAACATTACAGGCCTCCATGCCCCCTCCTCTTTCTTTTGGCAACAATTATAAATTCAGGGAAAGAGCCGGAGGAAGCCATTGCGAAAAGACCCTCAAAAAAGCACAATGTCGTCTCTGACTCAGTGCACTGTGGCATAACTTCACAGGAATTTTACTCAGAAAGCCCCCTCACCCCACCCAGATCCACCATCGTCACCAAAGTCCAACCTTTGTCTCAGTTTGTGAAAGCTTCAACTCCTCACCTCTCCCTCTCCTTACTTTATTTTTTCCCCTGGCATCCACCTGGGTTTTTACGTGGTTTTGGGCCTGTGGTTTAATTGAAATAATATTTGCTGTACTCCATTGCCTCTCTAGCTCTATTCTTCCTTAACAACGGGCATTATATTTTTAGCCTCTGCACCAAGTTCTGTCATTTCCTGTTGCAGGGCTTGCTTTGTTTTTGACCACAAGCAGACTCAAACACACTGCTCTTCTTCCACCGTCACACTATTCCTCATACACCCAGGCACGGCGCTTCCCCAGTAAACCATCTGTGTTTTAACTCACTTTTCAAGACACTTGCACTGGATTTCTACACTCCATTACATGAAGGAATAAACTGTTCTGAAATCGTCCAGCCAATATAAGAAAGATAGGGTGGTGAAACAAATTCTGAGAACAGCCCCAAGATAAAAATGTTTACTCCTACCAGACAAGTTACACACAATCTTCTGAACTTCCATGTTTTCACAAACATCAAAATTCTATCTCTGATGTTAAAAGTATCAGTCTAACCTAAACCGCAGAAATCTGTCTCAAGCTTTTGCACAGGGACAGATCATTCAGGATGTTATTCTGGACCATATGGCACAAAGACCTCACATGCAGTGCAAAGACATGCTGCAGGACAAGTTTGGACAGTAGATCTTTCTACAAACATACGTTCAGCAAGAAAGCAGCGTGGCTTCCAGCATGGCTGCAGATGTTGCGGGAAATGCTGGAAGTGCAGATCATCAGCGACTCAATAGAATACAGTGAAATACCTGCCAAGGGTTGGTGCAGTAATATAAAGGAGTACATCTTATTCTGTGCATGCATATATTTCATACATATCCAAGGGCTTAGATTTGGTATTAACATTCGTAGGGACCGAGTCGGGTTCCCCTCACCCCCCACCGTTTACTGTCATAAATTACACTGTAGCAGGCAGGCTTGAGGACCCCAAAGCAGGACTCAGGACAGCACTGAACTTTAATATCAGCTTTTATTTTGCTGGGAAACTCTGGACAGACAGAAACAGCACACAAACTGATGAAGGGCACAGAGCAGACAGGACGCAACGACAACAGCAGACAATGCGACAGAGAACTAGAAAAAGCACAGACAATATGTACACACACAGGCAATCAGGGAACTAGGACACACCAGGGAGCACAGCTGAACAGAATCTAACTAACAAGAACAAGGAAGTAAATCTGAATACAGAGCACAAGATACAAAGGACTGTAAAAGTAAAACAAGAAATGACTAAATACAGAGACCGGGACTAAGAACTAAGACACCTGAAATTGACACAGAAATCAGACAGACACAGGGTCACAGACAGACAAAATCAGACAGAAACATCAAGGAGTCAGGCAAAAACACTCACAGAAAAACATAACCAGAACCTGCAAACAAAACTAGGAAACCCAGGATCATGACATTTATTTAGAACCTCTCTCTCCTTTCAATGTTTCTGAGTTAACTTCAATAATGTCTTCCTCTAAACCAGTGTTTCTCAAACTGTTGGGTAAATCCCACTGGTGGGGCGCTGACAACCTGAAAGAAAAGTCATGCGGAACAAATTAATCCATCAGATTAATTCTCAGGCTTTCAACTAAAGATTTCTGCCATTGTATTTGTGATCTCATTCTTTCGGTCACTACCCAAAGCTGACCACAGGTGAGGGTAGGGACTTAGATTGACCTATAAATCAATAGCTTTGCTTTCACACCTAGCTCCCTCTTCACCACGACAGACCGGTGCAGCATCCGCATCAAAGTCCTCAAAGTATTCCTTCCACCGCCTGACTATAGCCTCAGTTGTAGTCAGCAGTGACCCACCCGCACTATAGACTGTGTGGGCAGCGCACTGCTTTCCCCTCCTGAATGGCCTGAGGGTTTGGCAGAATCACTTTGAGGCCGTCTGAAAGTCTTTCCTAGCGCATCCTCACAATACGTTTAGGTGTGCTGGGTCTGTCCAGCATCCCCCCCCACCCCCACCCCCGCCACCTGATCCAACTCACCACCAGGTAGTGATCAGTTGACAGCTCAGATCCTCTCTTCACCCAGGTGTCCAGAACATACAGCTGCAGATCTGATAATACGATTACAAAATCGATCATCGACCTCCGACCTAGGGTGTCCTGGTGCCATGTGCACTTATGGACATCTTTACGTTTGAACATGGTGTTCGTTATGGACAAGCTGTGGTTTGCACAGAAGTCCAATAACAAAACACCATTCGGGTTCAGATCAGGCAGGCCGTTCCTCCCAAACATGACCCCTTCAGGTCTCACTGTCATTGCCCACGTGGACGTTGAAGTCTCCCAGCAGGACGATGGAGTCACCGGATGGAGCACTCTCCAGCACCCCGCCCAACAACTCCAAGAAGGCTGGGTACTCTGAACTATCATTCGGCTCATAAGTGCAAACAACAGTCAGGACCAATTCCCCGGCCCGAAGGCGCAGGGAAGCAACCCTCTTGTCTACCAGTGAAAGCTCCAATGTACAGGCAGCAAGCCGAGGGGATACAAGAATGCCCACCCCAGCTCGCCGCCTCTCCACACTGGAACAGAGTCCAGCCCCCCTCCAGGACACTGGTTCCAGAGCCCATGCCATGCGTTGAGGTGAGCCTGACTATATCTACCCAGTATCTCTCAACCTCACACACTAGCACAGGCTCCGTCCCCACCAGAGAGGTGACATTTTATGTCCCAATAGCCAGTCTCAATAGCCGGGGATCGGCCTCCACCCGACACACATTCCATCCGACCCCTACGGCGTCTCCTGCAAGTGGTGTGCCTACAGAAGGACGGGCCCATGTCTTCTCTTCGGGAGTTCGAGGGAGTGCACCTGGCCGGGCTTCACGGGCTAATGCCCGGCCAGCAGGTGCTCTCCCTCGAACTCCCTCCCCAGGCCTAGTTCCAGGGTGGGGCCTCAGTAATCCTATCCTGGGCAGGGTAAACAGGTCCCTTGATGATTCTTCCATAGGGGTCTTTGGAATCGCTCTTCATCTGGCCCCTCACCCAGGACCAATTTGCCATGAGAGACCCTAAAAGGGGGACAAGCCCTCAGACAACACAGCTTCTTGGGATCAATGGGACACACAGACCCTTCCACCATGATAATGTGGTGATTCACAGAGGTGAGCTATATTTATATAACCAAAAATAGAGGAAAATATATTCAGTTCCCTTTCAGTTCTTTTGATTTTGATATTATACTATTTAGTCATTGCTGTTATACTGTGACATCATGGCAGAATGGCTACAATACAGTGGTGGTCAGGCAGACTGTAAATTAGCAGACAGTTTAACCAGATATTAAAAAAAAAAAAAAAACCCACTACATTTAGGGCTGAAATGGTAAAGTCTGACTGCAGTGAATCAATGTTGAACCATAAAGCTGAGAAAATGTGATGTAATTGTATGTAATTACTCCACTGTTTGTAAGTACCCACAAAATTTGGATTAAAAAAAAAAAGAAAACTAATGATACATTTTTCTTCCTGTTAGCAAAACCTATTAAGAGACCAAACTCAGTGGTGCTGTTTATACCTTCTTTTTTTCTGCCCTTTAATAAACACAGTGAATTATTTTCATCAGAGTGCCAGTGTTTTCTCATTTTTCTGTTGTCTGTACTTTCCCAGTTTCATTCCTCAAATGGGAAAAAGTAGTGCAACTGTTGGGGACTATTTTCAGCTCTAACTGAATCCACATTCATTTCTAGAAGCAGGACAAAGTAACTCAAATGGCACCGACTCCAAATAAGCTCACAATGTGTGGTTTCATGATAACAAAGCAACATGTTACATGTCATGTCGATCAGTACCAGATTGTTCCTGTTTCTTGGCCCACTGGGCTGACAGTAACTTAGTGACTGCATAGTCTCAGCAACCATCAAAATTGATAGGATTGCCCCTAAATATTCTCTTTTCCTCCAAAAATTCTCTCATAGATTTCCACAGACGTCTCTGATAATCTGAAAGGCATTTCAACTATCCATAGTGATGATTACAAACTACTACAATTTACAAAGTAAAGCTTGAGGGAACCACCATAACATCTGGATTTTGCTTATAGTCCAAAGTAAATGTTTGTGTGCTGAGTCACACTGTCTTAGAATAAGACAGGAATTGATGTGACCAGAAATCAAAGGTTAACCATAGCGCGATGCCCCAGAGCAAGTTACCCAATAAGCAACAACTTCATCCGAGTTGCTCAATGAGCTGTGGTTGTTTTGGGCAGCTCTCATGCAGGATGTGAAGCTGAGCCTTGCAGAGAAAAGAGCAACGAGCTCCAAGAACATTTTCTAGTGAAACAGAGATAACAAGAAATGGCAGTAAAAATCCCAGAAAAGCATGGTTGATTTTTAAGAAAAATGTGTTTCTATCTAAAGCAAATGTCTCAGCGTTGTCTATAACATCTCAGTAGGATTATTCAGATGGCATTTCTTAAAAACACACATAATTTATTTGATATAGATTTTAAAAAATAAGGTAGAAAACTGGAAGCTGTGGCGAGCAAACAAATGTTCAAGGTGCAGCACCAACATCCATAGTGGATCTATTTGAGCTGGTCAAAAACAATCATTCAACACGGCAGGAGCTCAAGCAGCGTTGCACGTGTGACGGTTGCCAGGCAAAATGAAACGCACGTCAGCAGCATGTAAACAGCGTATGTAGACTTGAGGCCAGATCTGCCAGTGAAAATATGTCAACACATTAACAAATCAAGTGAACCTTGCACAACCTGGGTGGGTTGTGGTCATATAACTGGTGCCCAGTGGTATGACAACAGCTGTGTGAGTCACTGGGAAACTGAGAGACTTCTCCAATAATCCTAGAAGAGACCCCAGGGCCCAGATGAAAAGCCTCTGGTCTCCTTGTGGTCACCCTTCACTGATTCACTCTTCTGGGAAAGCCAACTCAAAAAGGAAACCGCACAGCCGCCTTGATTCTCACTCTCTTTTCTAGTTTCCCTCTCATTCTTTTCTCTTTGTTTCTTTTGTCTTGTTTTTGTCTTGAAGACAGAGACAGTGATGCTTTACATTGATGACGTTGTTCACGCTCTGGCATCCATGTGGTTCCTATGATTAAACACTAAGTGATTGCAGCGAGCCTTCAAGAACCAAATGCATGTGGTATTTAGCAGATTTTAAGTCGGTCCCATCAATATTGTTACATTTATAATGCATCAGATGACTGAGTGTGAAAGAACTCAACTCTGCAGTTCCCCTCAGCTCTACGAAGCAATTTTCAGCTCATTACTGCCTTTACAGGCTAACAACTTCACAGGTTTTGGTGCGCTCGTTAGTCTCTGCAGTTTCCAGACACATGAGGCAGCTTTTCTTCAGTGAAAAAGCCCTGACAAACACACAGCAAACCTCCTGCCAAGCACGGTAGAGCAGCAAGACAAATTTTCTGACTAGTGAGAGAACGCAGCCATGCATAATGCAGCTAAAAGGATATTTCTCTCAGGATTTGGTGGAGAATAATAATAAAAAAAAAAAGAATAGTGAGAATCAGACTAAAATTAATCACGTCATCTCCAGATAAATTAATTTCCAACTTTCCAACAATTAACTTTGTTATTCGGATAGTTCCCAGTTTCCACTTCCAAAATTCATCGTCCATGTTTTTCCCCACCACTATTTGAGAATCTTTGAGTTGACTGATGAAACAGGTTATTTAAAGATGTTAAATTACTCTCTGGTTGAAAAAGACTTCCAATTGTATAGAAGTCTATGGGACTCAGCTTCCTTCCTTCATGACCTCAGTAAACTCTTTTGTGATGGTGTTACGGTCTCAATTGTCAGTTTCAGGACAAATGAAATAAAACACGAAGCTCGCTTTGCAATTAATCCTTCATTATTGGAGTGACCCATCGCCCCTCTTTAGCCACATCTCTTCAAATTTCCAGACACGGAAGGAGGCACCCGCTGTTTTACAGCATCATGGACCACACGTTTTAACTAATGATTCATGCAGTACAGCATTGTGGCTGCCTCTTTGTATCAGCCCATCAATATCGGCTGCACAGCCAGTGAGCATCAAGCATCACATTTCTTCAGAGATGTCCAGCATATGAAGGCTTTCTAGCATCTCAGGTAGCAACCCCTGTGCCACACTGCGCTTCAACAAGTTGAAAGAAGTTGCAGATCTCACCTTTATTGGGAATTCTGATCTTCTGTGTGTTTCCCACTCATCAGTAATATTTCTAAGATTTATTTCATTTAATAATTTTTTTAGGGTCCCGAAAATATAGCTCTCTGCTGCTTCAAATCCTTTTCATTTTTCTTTCACTGGAGAACCCAATACTCAGTAAAGGGTAATACCATATTTATACTTCAATTAATTACAGAGTAACCAGTATTCTCAATGCCAATGACCCAGGCAATACTGAGCCATAAGAAAATACAGCTTTACCACATATCCCATAGCTCTACCACAAGAACGATCAGAACCGTCGCTGAACCATCCTGCTGCCTCCATAATGGTGCACCAGCCACCGCAGAGGCCATGGCTCCAGCTCCAGGCCCCATAGCTCCTCCACCACACTGCCTCTGCCTGCACGAGGAATGAAGGATTAAATGTAATGCTCGCATGTCAAGTCTCCAAAGCAAGAGCGGGAGCATGGAGGAAGGAATTTGTCAGAACTTCATAAACACATACATGGATTCGTCTCCCGATGCCAGTGCTCTGAGCGAGGAGAACTTTCTGGAAGATCGTTGAGCTGAGGGGTGAGAGTAAGCAGGGCTGCTAAACGAGCCCAGGGTTTACACAGAGGCCAGCCAAGCAGCAATGATACACTGCACCGGAGGAGAAGGACACAGGGGAGCAGGCGAGAAGAAAATTGGTAGAAATAAAAGCAGAGAGCCAGAGAGAAAGGAAAAGAAGAGGTTGGATAGAACATGCTAAGCCCCTGCAACAGGATATGTTCAGAATTTGTATATGTATATATATATATATATATATATGTGTGTGTTTGTGTGATATGCACACATACATATACAAAGAGGAATGAGGCAGGGTTAAGGGAGAATGAGAGAGTAAAGGAGGAGGGAAAGAAAGAGGAATTAACAAGACATGCCCACTGAATTTTCCAGGGTCTCTGCCAGAGAAAAAAATAACTGTTCAAATGTGGTCCAGCTTCTCTTGAACTGACGGGTGGAGGCATTTATGAAGAAACGGGGTGTTAAAGAATGTTAATCACGGTTTGGATAAGGATTTGGTTTTCATCAGATTATGTTGAACAAAACCCAGACATCTGGCTTGAAGATAATGGACAGGTGGCAAGTCAACTTTCCAGGTCTAAGAACGGTCTAAGGGTAAAACCATCTCTACACTGCTTGGAAGATTTTTGCATTGAAGATCTAATGCTAGCTGATACAGTCAGAGTTACTGACCATCAAATTTAAAGCGTAAAAAGGCAAAACAGAGGCCAGAAAATGGGGCAGGTTGAACTTCCTCTTTAAGCCCCTCTAGCCGCCTCGACTCTTCTGCACCAGATGATTGTGTGGCCCTGTTTCTCTTGGCTCAGTTGGTGGAAGAGGAGCAGGCTCCAGGCCCGGCCCTATTCAGCCCTCTCAGCCACTGGGAGGTGAGCTCCACAGTGGGTGTAAAATACTGTGAGGCAGATATATTTCTGCTATGAAATATGGATGTGAGCCTTGTGTGAGCGTGTGCCTGTCTGTGCTTGTGCATTTGCGTAAGGTTAACTGGAGGTCAACGCTCACTTTGCCGCCAGAGACTTGGCAGCACTCCAGAGCTGGGAAAGCAGCAGCAGTGTCTCTTACTCACTCCCTGTCCTATGTCTTGCTCTCCATGCTCCTCTTCTTCGTCATCCTCTTCTTCTTGCCAGTGCTATTGCAGTTTGCGTGCAGATAGCATGCAGGGAGCCATGTGGTGTGTATCTGTGTTGAGCTCTGGGCTTAGCACTGTATGTGTGAGGAAAAAAGTAGGCTCACTGAGCATGAGAAGTTGAGGAAATGAAAAGCCTAACTAGTTCACAAGTGAAACAGGAGTCAGATGAGCCCGAGAGAATGTAAGGGGAGGAAAGTTTTTCCCCATGCATTGCAGATGATTCAGAAAATGGGGCTGTAAAAAAGCCCCTCAGGTATTACTGGTACAGTAAAAGCTAAAAATACAAATAACAGTGACCTCATTAACAAATATGTTACAATTTGAGCAGAGGCATGAGAATGATCCCAAGCACACTGTCTATGCAGTAAAAGCACACATCTGCAAAGAAGTACTATCGGGAATGTATCGGCCTCCCCTTCACTAATGTTGGGATCCTCTACAAGACTTCAATATTATTCAGTGTGGAATCATTGTGAAAGAGAGCGGAAAAAAAGGCAGCCAAAATCCAAAAAAGAGCCTTGAATTTCCTTCAAGAAGCCTGGAGAACTATTCCTGATGACTACTTCAAGAAATTCCAAGAAAGCTGCCTGAGAGAGTTCAGGCTATGCTGAAGAATAAAGGTGGTCAAACTAAAAGTGACTTTCAAGCTCGTTAGAACTGTACAAACTCTGTTTTTGCCTGATATGCTGCATTTCAATGCATGTTTGCACATACTGTCATTCAACAAATCTATTTTTCTAACAATATAAAGAAATGAGGGGTGGCTTTTGCATAGTATTTTGGTAATGTAATTAATTAGTTGGGGATGTTTCATGGTAATATGCAATCATCAAGGCTTTTAGCTTTAACAGAAGTTTCTAGTTAAAGTGTATGGAATTTTACAGTAAATACACTTGCTTTAGAGAGGTCCAGAATCTCATCTGTAAAATTGGCAGTGCGCAGTGGGTAGGCACTCGCCTTGCAGCCAGAAGGTTGTAGGTTCAAGCCCCTGTCCCTGCGCTGCGTTTTGCCCTTGGGCAAGACACTTAAACCACATTGCGCCGGTCTCTGGCTGCATGACCGCAGATGCTCGTCTCTGGATGAGTGATCTGGAACAAACTTTTCGTTGTGTGCCTTGTGCACACAATGACAATGAGTATTTTGAACTTGGCTTAATTCAGCAGTCACATCTGTTCCAGAAATGTGTGCAAATTGGCAGATAGCGCAGCAGACATTACATCCTTTGTTTAAACATTTCTGCAATCTTTAAGACAAAAGCAGTAACGAGTGGGAGAAAGTTCATGGTGATATGTTAATTGAACTTTTTACTTTATTCTCCTAGTGCACTAAAGTGAAAAAAAAATCAGTATTTGGGGATATATTTATTCTGTCTTGGTTAAATATAAAAATTAAATACACAGATTTAGCAAGCAATTAGTTAGCTTACTTTAGCACTGACCCTAGGAATACCTAGTGTAATTAGCTGAATATAAAAGCATTGGCCATATTAGCGTTTCTTTACTAAGTTTCACTTTTCTCTAATTAACATGTTATATGATACTAGTAACTAAGTCTGGCACAACCATCTGTGAAATTAATTTATGGTTATGGCTTTAACCAACTAAACAAGATAAAATGAGTTAACTAGAGAGCTTCAGAAGTGCTGGGATTTTGTTTTCTCCCTGAACCAGGCTGGCTATGCGCCCTTGTCTTCATGCTAAGCTAACCGGGTCAAGTTCGAGTTTTAAACAGAGGTCTTATGTCTAGGCAAGCTTCGAAATTAATTTTTTTCTCACCATTTCAAATGACAAATATGGCTTCTGAAATATTGTCTAAGATAGGGGTTGAACCACATGATAAATAATCTACCTGGAACGTTTAACGTGAAGATAAAGTAGCCTCACTTCTAGGCAGAGCTAAGTTAGCCATCTATGCGCTATGTAGCGTGCGGTAACCTCCAGAGCTAAAAAATGAAGGCAACACTTTAATGTTAAAAAAACAAAAACCTGTATTTCCTTTAGTGACCACTTGGGGCTAGCACCATGTTAAGATGCCCAAATTCAGCCAATAACGGAAAATGAAGAGCCAAATTTGTCGCTAGATTTAGTGACTTTTCAGACCCCTCTAGTGACTTTTTTTTAAAGCGACTAGTGACAAATCTAGCAACTTTTTCCAATGTTAATGGAAACTTTTGGAGCCCCAAAGCAAACCCAGGTGGCATCCCCGGTTTTTGTAGTTGTACATATTAAGGTTGCTTTTTTACTTTCCTACAGCCTCGATTAGAAATTTGCTACGACCAGTTCTGCATATTTGGTGGTGAAGTCATGTAGCAACTTTTAAGACTGCCAATAGCAACTTTCCTTATGGAGGCATTGGCAACACTGGGGCCTACAGCCATTTCTCCCTTTATTCAGGAAACAAGAAAGGGGAGGACCTAGCACTGGATTAAATAGCTTGCCTATTTATATTATATTCTGGTTTACAGGTAAGTTTGGCTATAAGCAGGTGCAGCTGATAGCAAGGCCTTACCTTGTCAAGTCAGCAAATTATTCTTTGTGCTGTTTGGAGTATTTTGTGACAAACAGTATGGCCTACAGTGAAGTACAGCCTTTCAAAGTTTGTGCTTCATTTCTGGTCGGTGAAATCTTAGTATTTTATTACTCTTTAACTTAGCACTAATTGGCAGCTGTGTGTCTGTGTGTTACACCCATGCAATCTGCGGATGCAGCTTGTCAACACTATTCAGTAACTTATACCCTCACATCTAAATACAATCACTTCTAGCTGCAGAAACAAAATGCAGTCAAAAAAGCCAACTCTGGGGCTTCAAAATGGGACCAATGGTGGTAACACTGTGGCTAATTGCTTCTTTTTTTCTTTTTTTAAAAAAATAGTCTGTGGTGCTAAGCTAAGTTCAACTTCTGCTAGCTGTTGTTTCATATACAGTTGTGGTAGCCATCTTGTTTAAACCTTGGCAAAAAAAAAGTAGCTGTATTTCCCAAATGGCAAACTCTTGCTAAACTGAAACATTTTCCACGTTGACTCACTAAAGCATGCAGAACAGTGTATGTGAAACTAGGTTATTCAAGTGTGGCTTACCAAAAAAAAAAAAAAAAAAGTGCTGTTTTAACATGTGAACCCTTATTTTCAAATGACATAAAAACATGTTTTCAGCAGAGAACAGCAGACAAAAAAAAAGAAGAAAAAAAACCCCATTTAAATCTTGATAGCAGCATGGTGGTTCTCACCCTTGACGTGTCTCTTGATGTTGCTGCCAACAAAAACTGCTTATTGCAGCTCAACGTGCCGGCAGGGATGGAGCTGCGTGTTCAGTGGAGGCCAGCACACTGGGCTGATAAGGAGGCAGCGTCTCAGATGGAGTTGACTGGGCAACACAGAGATAAAAATCTGGAAGGTTTGGCTTGTTGATAAACTGACAAGACCTTCATCATCTGCACTTTCATCCCCATCCTCCCTCCCCTCGTCAGTGACCCATATCTAACTCCAGATTCCACAACTTATTGCTGGAGACTTTTTGCTTGGTATCTATTCTGGTAACGCCAGAGGGTTGAACAGGGGAGTTGAGGGTATGTTTTGACAGCTTCATAGCAGGTTTTATGAGTTTGTTACTTAGTTTGGTTGGTTGTCCGCTCTGAGCCGGCAGGAACTTGCTAGAGCTGCACGGCGGCTTGCCCTCACCCTGTCTCTCCTCCTGGGTGAGCGTCAATTATTCATAAGCGTTGGGTAGCTAACTTGAAACCGATAACCCACATGCTATTTATACTTCATTTCAAATGAACAAATACTTGACTGTGAAGTTCCAGGCGGCTTGACCATGCCTGTCTGCATAGCTTCTGCCGGGCACAGCGAGGGTGGTAGGCTGTGGGCATGATGGAGGGGCCAGTTGGGAGAGTGCCGGGGTCGTCCACTCATTGGGAAAAAGGTTGAATCAGCAGCTGCGCACCGAAGGTGAGGGTAAAGCGGTTATATACAGTCCCGAACTTAAACTAGTTTTGCCGTTTTGGGGTCCACAGACTCAAAGCCCACTTTACGTGCCATTTCTTCAGCTTCTACCAATCTATGAACACACATTCTTAGCACCCTTGTAGCTTTCAACAAGCTGAAACAAGATGCAGCACATGAGTGTATTCAAGTGTAAAGATTTTTAAATGCTTGGAATTCACTTAAGATAATTTAACTGGAGTATCTGTTATTTATTTTTTCACTTTTTTTGTATCAATTTGGTGTTTAAATCCTTAAAGGAAAACTGGATCTACATGGTGATAATATGAAATGATGTACAACCTACTGAAAAAAATGACTCCATGAAGTTAATACACGTCTATGCATGCCAATATTTTGCTGCTTCGTGGTGATGCATCACCTAGGATTTTCAGGAAAACGTTACAATGTGTTTACTCAGTTCATAGTTATTATTTTAACCATTTCTGTTTCACTGCCTGCTATGGGCAAAAGCATGCAACTTCATAGCTCTCAATGATAGTCCTTTTCTGTGGAACCAAGTACATCACATTCTGATTTATCTGTAGTTATCAATACTTCTTGTTCAGATCAAACAATTCAATGTGGGGGTCAGTGTGTGATGAAGCACAATGACCCCCACTGACCCCTCCCTCCTGCAGAATCGACTTATTTCTGTAATGTACATTTCATTAAATTGTTTATCTTCATACTACTAAAATCAGCTACAGGCCCTCAAAGTTCATAGTGTTCATAGGGGTGGAGCAAAATTTGGCACTTTTCTACGCCCACACCAAGTATCACAATCTAAATCTCAAAACTAAATCTAATTTTTGTTCATAATTTTTTCTATAACCAAGCAATATCACAAGTTATATTATGGCTTCAATAGCAAAACTGCACCAATTTAATGTCTGTGATGGAGTTAAACACTGGTGTGTTGGACGTTTGATCTGTTTTCTAGTAATTCACTGGACAAAACCTCAAAAAGTGCTCCCTGAGTAAACCCACAAAACACGACAGGTAACTGTCAAAAGGAGCATACCGGTATGTACATTTTGATACCAGGCTCCTCTTCTAGCCGTTATTCCCTCTGAGATAGAATATTTTGTTAAAATGAATATTTTTTTATATTTTTGAGCTGAACAAGACGTGGGCTATGATAAACAGGTCAGCCTATAAACTGCTGGGGCTTCCATACACAAACTCTGCCTTGAATAAGTGAACAATAAGGAAAATTCTGGAGTTTCTGGATCTGTTAACGCTGTCCCTGTAAGGCATCCGTCATTGGATTCGGCAGGTGGGACAACACCAAGATCAGGACTGGGAGGTGTAGCAGAAGAAATAATACACAAACTAAACTGTATTGTGAGCTCCAGTAAATCCACTTTTGGCTAATCCTGACATGCATTATGGAATAATAAAGATATGAATAAATAAACACAAACAATATTATGTCATGGGCCAGTGTGGATTACACTTAACAGTTTTATTTGGAATATTAAGACAATGAAGCATAAGCCAAGCACCAAGAGTGACAGCTACAAGTGTTGCATCATACGGCTCTTAAAAATGAACAGGTTATACTGGAAACAACTTTTTTTTTCCTCTTTGAATGGTGATGCAGATACACAGAACTGACAGTGAAATGTGAACATGATTATGCCATTTACACGCTCCAAATTCTACCTGACAGCAGAAGAAAAAAGAAAAAAAAGATGGTGAGGAAAAGAACAGAACAGCGATATTCGTCTGACGACAGCTTGGTCAGCCCCGTGGCAGCGGCTGTGGCCCCGGATTTAAAGGGCTTTTGTGATTGGCCAAAACGAATAGGGCAGTCTGGGAACATGTCGGTATGCTGCAGAGTGACAACCATTAGTTCCCATCATTGTCAAGTCCTGTTGCCTCAGCACCCACATCCACACAGCAACCAATGTGCACATACAGCATTAAAGTGACAGAGGATTGCAACCATTGTTACACTACACTCCATTGCATATTAGGGAGAAGTAATAAGGAAAAATAATTCTTTCATACTTTTACTTTCATACTTCTGTTTGCATAAAGCACTTAACCCAGCTTTCTAAAATATATATGGGAACAAGAAAAAATTAAATATCTTTTATTTTCCTCAGTCTCGAGGATCTGAAACCTCGAGTCGTACCGTGGTGATGGTGGGGGGGTATGTGTCCTACTTCCAGGGATATTGCTGTAAGGAGACAACCGTCTCATCCAGAGCGCACACGTGGCTTCCTTCCACACACGAGGCTTTCATAGCGCAGCTGAATAGTGTCACACTAATGAAATGTTAAGTTTTATTGTGGCATTTTGCTTGTCTTAAGAAAGTAGAATATACACACACCCAGTTTTACCTTCCCTTTTTTTTGTGGGTGTGTTGCACAGAAACATGGTGCTGGCTAAATGCGGTCCATGTTTAAACATCCCTGGTTTAGGGTGGGGAGGTGGGAGGGAGGGTGTGTGTGTGTGTATACCTGGGGTAGTGCATGTGCTGATTGTGTGCAAATCTGTGTGTGTGTTCCAGACAGTTTATGCACCACGGAAGAATAAAATGTCTTTTCATCAGGCTATTACACATCATCATTCATCATACATACATATTTTTTTTTTCCTCCTAAATCTACGGGTTATATGGCAAACATGTGCTACGGTTAACGTCAGATATTTCCCATGGGGAAAATTGGGTTGAGAGGGTCCTGGGACTCTCCTTGCAATGGGCCTGCCTGCCTGAGAATAAGTGGAGAGGTGGGGGAGAACAGGGGCAGAGAGGCGTCGTTCATAGGAGTCACTGTCGTCACCCCTCACACTCAACTCTGCTTGCCTCCCCACGTGAAACGCTCTCTCTGTGTCTCTGTTCGTACGCTAACATACACACACACAACACACAGTCTGCAGCAAGGTGGCGAACACAACTCCCATCAACACGCCTTTAGGACCAACACATTTTTTCCCCTTCAAAACACCCACCCAAGCCTCGCCATCTTGACACACACACACACACACACAGGGCCACCCACAAAAATCTGGACAGTGGAACATTTTCAGTTGTTTTGGATCTTTAATTCAGCAAATTGGTATAAAAATAAAATAAAAACTAGGTTTCGGAGTATTTAATCCCTGCTGGGTTTGGATAGTGCAATTCCTGTTTTAGAGGCAAACAAAGTGATCCTCAACATAATAGTGAAAGCAATCACAGAATTCAGCAGGGATTCATTACAGAAGACTAAATCTGATGACTTCAGGTGTAAAATTTGTTCTGAGAAGTTGACTAAAAGGCCAACAACTCCAAAAACAGTTGTCTGTTGCTAAGCTTGTTTTAAATCCAATATGCTGAACTAAAGAGAAAAAAAAAAAACATGTCGCTGTCCAACACTTGCAGGCTATTCTGCATAAAACAAATACACAATTAAAGTGCTATTTTACTTGGACAAATCCTTTGCCCTCTCTGTGAGCATACTGTTGCAGCAACAGGAAGCCAGGGCTCTCAGCAAGCCAGCTACACCTCTCCTCCTCCCTACTCCTCATTGTTCACTTCAGCCTAAACAGGACACTATAGTCACCTCCACATCGGCACAGTGATGTCAGGGATGTGGCTAGATGGTGAGAGACAGCTGGGACATAATAATAAAGAAAAGGCCTCCCTCACTCACACAGCAGGCATAAAGCAACACAGACAAGCCCTTACAATACCCAGCGAATGTGGATTCCAAAATGGCAACGCTGGCCTTTGATCAGTGTCTGCAGGTAGGATGCAGCACCTCTACTGTAGGAGTTACGTGCTATTGCTAGGCTGCAGCATGAGAGACTAGATATAGTGAGATTGATGGCCTGATGTACGCTTAGTGTGGGGGGGGTTCTCTTTTATAATTTCAGTGTGAAAGCTAAAAATCCTAACACACAGAAGTGAACATGCAAGAAAACTTAATGTCAGCCTTATTCCATTCCTCGTAACAGTCACGCCTGCCACTTTAGCTAACACAGGTACATGCAGAAGGAAGTGCAAGGCTGTGGGAAATGTACCAGACATTTATGTGAGGAAATAAGTAAACTCTGATCAGTTCACAACATAACAGAGAAAGCTAATACTGGTTGGTAAAATCCTTTAACCATTTATCTTTTACCACCCGCATAAAAATATCTCCTGATAAATGCACGGAAATTGGACAACAGATTAACAGAGGAAAGGAATTTCGTACTGAATTAACGGTGTAGATCTACGTCTAACGTACTACAGAACTAGCCATTAATTGTTTGTAAAACAAATCGAATCTAGCTTAAAATCTAATCTACTGGATACAACAATATGAGCTTTAAAGTACTAGTTAATACATGTAGGTGTGTGCAAGAACTTTGGTCACAGATGCAGAGATTCACGGACAAAAATGATATTTGTTCATGATTCATCCTTACTGGTGGGAACTAAAACATCCTCTAACAGATGAGCGGGTGGACGCCAGGACACACGAAAACACGAGTTTGAGAACTCGACAGAGTAGCCTCCTCAGTGATCATGATCTCATTTGTATTTCAAATTAAATATTTTAGTTTGAAACATTAGTCAAGGGTTACATCTGTAATTAAACTACTCAAGTTTCATCCTTCATTTACGCATTTTATTAAAATTTCAACTATAGTAATTTATTTAAAAGCCAGTTAACACATATTAACAACTACTTGACACTGAACAAATTCTGGTGCTGACAACCTGCTTTTAATACTGATGGCTAAGTTAGCTCAGTCATGCTCTCAGTAAATCGTAGTCTCTCATTACAGCTGTTTGACAAGCTGAAGACTAGAAAGTACATGTGATGGACATCTAAACTGAAATATCCTAAGCAGCGCAGCTGAATCTGGACCCACCAACAACCTAATATTATAATAGAAAGACTAATGCACACCTCACACATCTTGTTTCAATAATCTGCAATAGCTTAATCAACATAGCACCACTAAAACATTATCGGTTATAAAATCTTTAATATGCACCATAAGTATTGAGCTTAGAGTTCCTCAACTCTTCATTATGACCATGTTCAGTCTCATTTGATGGCAGCTGAGTGGACTGTGCTGAGGCGCCTCCTACTTGTTTGGACAATAAAGTAACACATTACTGGTTATCTATGAGGCACATAGGTCACACTTAATGAGACATAATGAAAATGGCAGGCTAGCCAATAGTGGGTTTGCACCAAGCGACAACTAAAATCAGGATATGCCCACCTCTCGAGAGTTGAGGGTTGTCGTCATTTAATACTGTAACTATGACAATGAATATAACTGGGAAAATATGGAAACAGAGTACTCCGTCATAAAATGGGAACATCAATTCCCAGTTAAAGCCTACACTGTTTTGTGGCAATGTTTTTCATAAAGTAAATCAGGAGTGCAGTCTAACACTGGGAGTTCTAGTTTCCAATTTTAGAAGATTGTTGTCTTTCAAGTATCAAAAAAATATCGTGAGGTTGGCTGCCCTCTTCATTCATCTTCTTTGACTATATGAATTCCAATCCTGAAGAAGCCACACTGCTGCCTCACAACACTGTAGATCAACTTATTTAAAGAGATACATTCTTCACCCAACCGCTCTCATATGTGCCTCTTTATTGTAACCAAAAGGACACTAGACATAGCTGCACTAATGTTTCAAATGTCTTAAGGAGGCACCTATAAAACAAAGTAAAATGTTAATCTCAATTTCATACAGGAAGAACTGAAGTGTGTGTGTCTGTGTGTATACATTTTCACACGGGCATGCACAATGTCAAACTGCCTATGGTGCGTGAAATGACAGGCTGCTTTCACAATTGTACCAATGGCAAGAATTTCCTCACAATCTGTCCGTCACGTTTGAAAAGCAATGCCACACAGGTGGAATAAAGCTGACAGGTTTGCTTACTAAATAGAATATAGTCAACTGATTTATTAATCATCACTCACAGTTACCGCTAAAGGAGAAATTAATGCTCGTTAACAACTAATGTAGAGTCCTTAGAAAGCTGTTGTTTTCCCTCATCTCTGGCTTCACTGATGCATGCAACAAGATGGCAAAGAATATGCCGTATGTAGCTCTATCCATGGGACAAGCTCTGACTGCAATATACACCAATAGCACCTCCAAATACCCTCTCAACCCACACACACACACACGCACACACACACACACACCTTCTCTTTGGAAGGTGCTTCACTAGATGCTTTGACAAGCTAAAGAAGAAAAATAAGAGAGCACAAAGTGAGCTGTACAACATAGCTACATAGGTCTAAATAGCAATTTGGGATGAACAGGGGAGACATGCAGGTCTACAGCCAGGGTGACATTGTGGGATCAGGCAGACATTTAGCATGAAGCAGGAGAGGGGAAAAAAAAAAAAAAAAATAAAAGACTCAAAGCACTGATATTTGTCACTTCCCTCCCTGTCAAAACAACCTGTTCAACACAAAAACATGTTCTTGCCAGACAGCTTTACTGAATATAATATGTATTTTTTGTGATGTAAGTAATAACTAAAACAAAGTTTAGAGTGAATCTTGTATAGCTTGTTACACTTAAACTCCATCCCCCACCAGTAAGAAAGCCATATCAGTATAGCCTCCAATTTGCTAATGAGGAATTTCTAAAGTTATGTAATTCTCCTGCAGCATGTCTACAAGCAATGGAGACACCGCCCTATTTGACTTTGAGTGGCAGTTCCCTCTCCAGCCAGCGAACTCGTACTTTCTGTTTATAGTGATACTCCTTGAGGAAGTCCTGCAGGGCAGGAGGCAATGGCAGAGAGCCTATACCATCATAAGTGGTCCAGCGGCAGATGGCAGCCCGTGCCAGGTGCTGCAGGCCAAAGGGAAAAGTCCGATGAAGAGGCGCTGTAAGCAGAGGTTCAAAAAACATGCAGGCGCTGGGGTCTTTGTAGTGCTCCAGCAGTCCTGTGACAGTGGAAGAGTGGAAAACGCAAGGGTCATGAGCATCAAAGCTGAAGTTGTGGTTCCACTGCTCGATGCGTGCGTGCAAGGAGCGATTGTAACGGCGGAAGCTAACGGAGAATAGGTAGTCCTCCTGGGCTGAGTCACGCAGCAGGAAGGTGCCCTCAGGCCGCCCGTCCAACAGCGCCTCGGCCTCGTAGCGGTCCATTACACCCCAGTAACAGGGCAAAGCTGTAATCTCTAACAAATCTGGCACCAGACAATGGATGTAGTCTATCTGAGTGTGAACCTTCCAGGGACCAGGTTGTTGTCGGCTTAGGTGACCATCCCCTGAAGCGTGCCTCTGCTTGGGCCTCCTGGCCTGCAGACATAGGGTGGTTGAATCCTCCTCAGAGTCACAGTCCTGGGCTGCTGCTGCAGCCCCTAACACCTGCCCACATGCCCCTGATGATCCAGCAGCCAGAGAGCTCCCAGCCGCTGTGACCCGGCCTTCCCCAGAGGCCTCTCCCATGCCAGGAGCCATCTTTGGTCCCAGTTTGTAGAGAGAGGATCCTGGCACTGAGGCCTCCAGGGTGTGGATCTGTGCATTGGGTGGCGGGTCCACACCTTCCTCGATGCTGAGCCTGCGGCGCTCACGCAGACGTTCTTCCTCATCCTCAGGAGAGGGGTGGGCTGGGTCAAAAGCATCCAGGAGGGCAGTAGAGGAATGCGGGCTGACTGGTGCTGTGTGCTGTTTGATCAAGTGCCATTTGTGAGCAAGGTCTGAGCCTGGTGGGAAGGGGCAGGTCTCCAACATCAGCTCTGTGAGGTGAATCTTACGTTTGGAGGTGACGGGGTTCTTCGAGGAACGTGAGCACCTGCGAGCAGGTAGGGGCAAGCACAACCCAACTGTATCACTTAGCCGCTGGCGCAGAGACCGGGTATTTAGACTGCGTCCTCCTGAAACAGAGTCATTTGTCTCCTGGATAGAGCTGACTCCATAGCGCCTGTCCCTACGATTCCCACTCCCCCGTAAGCGGCCAGACCGCCTATCTGCCTCCAAAGAGCTTTGGGTTTTGGTGGAACATGAGTGTTTTTTCTTGCCCCCCCATGGAGCATGACGGGAATAGGAGTCTCTACGGGTCAGGGGAACACCCCCTGACCCACCCCGCACATCCTCAGCATCCTTGTCGATAGTTATCTCTAAAATCTGAGGTATGTCTGACACACAATTATGATGACGGCGCCCTGCTGTTACCATTGGCACTGGTAGGAGGCTCCGTGATAGGCTGGATGCCTGTGCTCCACCTGAGCTGCCTCCTTGACCAATATCCACCACACAGTGGACGGTGTCTGCTTCAATCCTGCTTTCATGGGGTCCTGAACTGTTGTGGAAGAGTGTCTGGCATCTGCTCTTCAGGTTGCTCCACATGGTGCCCACTTTCTTATTAACAGGAGCCCCTGGGACCTGAATATAACAAAAGACAAAACTGATTCACTCACAGTTGAAGAAATCCAACAGCAACAATGGCACCTACATTCAACACTGATGTACAAGCTACACAAAGAATGTCCTACATTTAAACTCCCCAGACTAATGTGTATCTAGTAATTAGACATGGTGAGAGTATAATGGGGCCAGAGTGTCTGAGAGGTGGGTGAGCTTGAGCTGTTGGAACAGCAGTGCTAGGAGTTGCCAGGCAGATGAGCAGGGACACAAGGCCACAGCTATAAATGAACCCAGGATCTGCTCACAGCTGATCTGCTGGTATGTACTGTATTACAGAGCCAGTCTAGACCTGACCAAAAACTTTCCCTGTACCAGCAGCAGACAGGGCACATATATATTCACATACACACTCACATAAGCTGTTGATTTATCACTGTAGTAAAATTTGACAGGGATTTGGAAGTTGTAGCAGTAGAGTCCATTCTAATGATACAAATTTTACAGTGAGCAGAGACACCACTGGTAGGTGGCCTGCCAGAGCCTCAAAGAAAACATAATGCAACATTTCTGCAGCTTTTCCTTTCCCGTTTCAGATGAGTTTTTGGGACATCATGGCTTTGTTGGTGTACACATAATAAGCAAATTGTAAAATGCTTCTGCCAAAACAGAATAATCAACCAAACAACCTTGCACTTCTTCACACTAGTGTTTAGGTTTAGAGCACGACAGGGCTGATATCAGCTGATATTAGCTAATTTGCAGATATACTGGTATCAGCATTTATAGCAGAGACAGGAGAAACACCCTCAACCACATTATGAGTGTTGATGTTGCATAGTTTGACCATCAGAGGACACGCTGCAATTTCATTGTTGGCAACATGCTTGGAAGGCCACAAACAACCAGATGATCTGAGAAGAGGCCTGTCCTACAAAGCTGGATTTAGTCTTACTCAGGTAACTTCGGGGTTAACCTTGGGTCTTCAGTACTACAAAGGTGGCTCACTTCTTACTGGGGTATACTGCCTTGGTAACTTATCTGTGAAGCTAACCTCCCCTAAAGCAGGTTAGCATTTTAGCGATCCACAGGTATGAAATCACCACTTACTAGGGCTGGGCAATATGGCTAAAAACTGTATCACGATATAAGTACTTCATATCGGTCGATATCGATAATTATTGAATTTTTTTTTACCTATTTAAAATAAGGACTAGGAGAAAAATATGCTACATTTAAACATTTTATTACAACATTATTTAAACATTTTTATTTCAAATTTAACCTTCCTCAGAAATGGCAACACAACCATGAAAAACACTCGACTAAAAAAATATCCTTATCCTTATATATATTAGTGCTAGGAGGTGCTTTAGTGCTTTAGGAGGGTCAAAGCGCGTGAAGCAGATTTCTGTAACCAGGTGTTCCGCCGAGTCGCGTTTCCCCATCAGATACTGTTTCCCCATCGGCTCCTCGCTGCTCCGCGCCGCCCAAGTCCCGCCCACGCGGCAAAAAACGGTATCTGATGGC
>JASGAU010370330.1:0-10096 GCA_030220045.1 Australoheros facetus | reverse complement strand
GTGTGTGTGTGTGTGTGTGTGTGTGTGTGTGTGAACCCCTCTCCAACATTAAAACAGTCTCTTATAATGTAGCTCACATTTTTCTAAGGGTTGTGTTAATCCTTCCAGTGGATTCTTAGATATTTGGAAAATCTATATCGTGACAAAAATAAAGATGTTTGTTTTTCACTTTACTCATATCCTTTTTTTCAGTAAAAACAAACAAAATATTTTAGCTCACCTAGACATCCTCTGAACCTGCAGAGTGTATTTTGTTGTCGGTGTGTCTCCGGGCTCCCAGTGGCAGGTGACATTTACTAGATGTATGAACACGCAGCCGATCAGTTGTGGGGGCCGGGGAAAGGCCGGGGATGTTGCAATGCAGAATGCTGCAGGCATTGAAAGCAGCTGGAGTTAATGGCATGGGCAAGCACATGCTTCAAGTCCCTAATGAGACAGTTTGTGGTTTTTAGTTTATTATGTGGTGCAGGTGGTTAAAAATAAAAAATAGATTAAAAATAGATTTATTACTACAACAAAAAGGGAGACTTGGAAAGAAGATCAATAATTAGAACCTTTTATCTATGCGCCACCTGTTGCTGCTCATAGATAAAACTGCAGATGTCAGCACTTACACCTTGCACTACCACAAACTCATCCTTATTAATAGTTGTGGTAATGGTTTCACAATGAGAAACAGTATGTGTGCTGATCCCTTATGGAGTCTTGATTGATTTTGTGTGCACAAAAACAAAAAAGAAAAGAAAAAAATCAAGGGCTACACACATTTTAAGCGCCAATGCAACTGTTTTTCATCTCAGAGTGTGAACACAGTGTGGAGAAATGCTTCCATGTGACTCGTGTATGCAAAACCTCCACTGCCTTGACTTTGACTCACTGTTTTCAAATGTGGGACTGTCAGGAAGAGATCATGAAACAAATGAATTAGATTTAAGTCATGAATGCTATTTGCCCCGAGGTTTCAACAGTAGTTCAGACAAGACAGTACAATATCTTTGCTAGGCTCTGACACCTACACCTCATTTTACCAGTTTAACTTGCTGCTGGGAACAATAAAATCATACCCTGACACAGCTGGACTCGCTTCTTCTGATTGATGGTGATTTTGTAGACACTTCAGGAACTTTTAGCTGTCTGAAATGCACCAGCACGTGTGCAGGGGATTTTTTTGATCCTGTGAGTTGCACACTGGGGCCTGCATGAATCAGGCTTGGTCCAGTGCAGATAGATCACTTACTTGTTGACAACTCTGTCTGCTATGTGGTGTTGGACAGGTATTATATAGTAGAATAATGAAACTGTGAGGTATAAAGCAAAAACGACAAGCTAGAAGGAAACAAGAGGGATGTAGTGTGACATTGTGGGGATGTAGTGGTTGTAAATTTCTCATGCTTGGTGAGATGCTGTCATTTAAATAACAAATTATCATCCGGTTCCACTAACGACACTTCCAGAAATATCAGTGCATCATCACACATTTTGTGAAAGTCTGCTTTGGATAAAAAAAAAAAAAAAAACCAGTGGAAAGATAAGAAAGTTAAACATTACCTAGGGCAAGTCCAGCCCCCAGCAGGAAAGTCCACACTACAGCTGGATGCCGCTCCATGAACAGCAACTGCTTTCTCACCCAATCACTCCCATCATGCTACATGCAAATCAAGGACTCTTCAAGGACTCTGTATGCTGTTTCGCAAAATCGCTAAAAAGATATGTGAAGTGTCAGCAAAGGATGCCAGAGAATGAATGGATCTGGTGGTTAGATTTCATCAGAATATGTTTTTGTATGTTAAAACCAGTTTCACTACAGCATTTTCACTACTTTGAGTTCCTTGGCATTGCACCACAAAAAAAATTACCAACTAATGTGACACATTGCAGTTTGTGCAAGCAGAAACAATCTGACTTCCTAAAGTTGGTTGAAGTTTGTCATGGTGACTGGTTCTGTCACAATGAACAAAGTCTGACATTCCCCTTGGAGTAGGAGCTCTGAATAAAAAAAAATAAAAAAAATACAAAGCAGCTCCAGATTTTCCTTACATATAAAATCAGAAAACAGTATTGTAAGGACTACCTGTATAGCCTTGCTAATACATCTCTCATAAGCTGGTATATTGGTAACTGCATTTATAGCAACCTCATAGCTGAACATACGGTGGTGAGTCAAGGGTTTTCACAGATTCAATTTGTCATTTTTGGCTGTTGGTTATTCAGGTTTAATAAGCTGCATGCTACTATTTAATAAAAGATTTCAAACAAGCTTAAGTGTATAATGTGTTTGTGTAAAATTCTTGACAATTTATAATGGGTTATATACCATTTACATATTTACTCTATAAAGTGCTACTAAATATATAGCCTAAATTAAGTGACAGACATGAAGAAAAAAACAACCAAACAAAGAAACTAAAACAGAGCTATAGTATTGAAGTATTTCATTGTTACATAAATAAAGTACCGTTCATAATTATTGAGAGTAAAATATACTTGATATATAATACTAAAAAATACTAAATATAATACTTAAAAAAAGAGCGAACACTTAAGTCACACATTTGATCTGATCTTAAGGAATGAGAACAGAGTGATACCCCCCTTCCAAAGGAAAAAACAAAAAAACAAGGTCAATGGAAACCAAAGTCATCAGCTTGTAAGGCAGATAATCAATCAAAGTTAAATAGTTTTTGTTTCCGGAGACTGTTAAAGTTAAAACTGTTAAAGCTTTCCTATATTTTTATTTATTTATTTTTCAGTATGTAAATCTTAACATTAGACAGCAGGATGACCCCAGTAAGAATCTTATATTACTAGATTAATGTTACTGCTACTTTCATTTAAAGCAGTGTAGCAAATTTTATAGGCTGTTTTCGTTGTAACTCAGTAGTTTCCCAGCAGGATACTAACAGCGGTATAATTTGGGCTTACTTGTCATTCTTGATCACTTTGCGCATTTATTGAAAAATGGGTAACAGCTTTTTTGACTAACCTATCAAAAATAGTTGTGATTAACAGGGATTAAGCAACTAACTGAATAGGATATCTGAAAACCAACAGTATTTGTTAAGTTTTTTAAAAAACAAACTTTTTTTTGCTTTTTGCTATTAAAATGGCTGACAGCGACACGCAAATAAAAAAAGAAAGAAAGAAAGAAAGAAAGAAAACACATCAATGATTAAAGAAATAACCGCCACTTAGAATCAGTCATAAATCATTGTGTTTCAATATTCTCTCGTCAACAGACTGCTAACACTATTAGTTTAATAATCAGGAGGTGCCAGTTTTTTTGTTTTGATGCTGAAGCCTTTATTTACTGCATCTTACGTTAAACTCTTTGCATTTTGTATTTTTTATGAATTCTAGTCAGAATTACAATACACAAAATGATATACGTGGCTGCCAAATGTCAAAAGTCCTCTTACCGGTTTGAGCTCGGGCGCTACGCGTCTCCAAGAGTTCATCCACAGCAATTGCGCAAAACCTACCGCCTCTCAGTTTGAGGTAAACACACCAGTACCGCCCCACTTCGTGCCCCCCCAAAAAAAGAAAAAAAGAAAAGAAACGCACGCCAAGTGTACTTCGTGCACTTGGCGTCCTGTTGCCTCACTGAGGGTCGAGGTTCCCAAAAGTGCCATGAAAATCTTTCTTTCGATGTCCTACAGTTTCACTTTTATGCAGTTTACACGATATTTACACATTTTAAATAACTTAAAAAAAATCGATGTAGGTTTCACTTTCTAATCTTTCTGTGTTGCGGACAGTTTAGACAGAAACTATTGCAAAATCATCACCAGAATCTGCATCTACACAGTAATATTTCTTTCGGCTATTAACTCTTTTTTTTTTTTACCTCTTGCATTGTTTCTTATCTCCTTGGAATACATTTGCAGTGTGTAAAACTGAGTCATGGGCTTCTGCCTTGTGGTAACAATAACTATAAAAAAAAAAAGATGTGAAGGATGTGTTACAGGATGTGATGCAGGATGCCACAAAGCAATTTTATCTGTGGTTGAGAATATCTCCCCAGCTGTTTTCATGGTCTAATCAACCTACAATTAAGCATGTTGTTAGTGCTTAAAAAGGGATTATACACATACGCAGGTGTTTAATGGGGACATTCATCAGGAAAATAATTATACTGCAACAAACGTCACACTCTAACTTAACAGCAGCTTTATTAGTAGTGCTTTGCCCAAGTGTACATTCACGTAGCCGAGCAAATAACCAGGCTTAGTCATTATTTCACAAGAAAAACACTTAATCACAATTCCAGTCTTGGGTGAGAAAAATAGAGCAATCAGCAACTCTCCAGGGACCAGATGTTTGTGTCACGGTTCCTTTTGTGAGTCAACTTTGCGAGACAGAGGTAAACAAAGCTGTTGTATTCGAGGAGAGGGACTGGCAGAGCAAGCTGCCCGGCTGATCATGTATGGGTGATGTCTCTCATACAGAGCCTTCCTCTCTTTAGGACTGGACAGATCAATAAGTCTTTGGCTGGCTACGTGGCTTTTTGCTGCTCTGGCAATGGGCCAGCAAACTGAGCAGTCTCCTTTGAACTTGGGGTGGTCATTCTTTGGAGCTAGGAAGACAAAAGTAACTGCGTAAACCAGCAGGAAAAACAATGCAGGTTTAAAAAGTGAATGAAAAGAAAGCAGGTGAACATTAAATGGTGAAAAAATATGCCTACTGGCAAGTAGCTCTGTGAGTGGGGATGTTTTAGAAGGAAGAGGGATTACTTTTACAAGTTTAGATTTGTGTCTGGATTCCTCCAGAACCTGCTTTTGCTTTGGCTGCACAAGCTGGCAAATCCTTGAAGTGGCAATTGCCTTCTGTGTACCTCTGCTCAACCACAATCAAATTTGTAAATAAGACAATTAAACACAAAGGACAGTGTGAGTTAGGTGTTTATCATACTGTACATATGAAACATAGATTTATAGCCATTTCATGCAACTTTAATTCAGATTTAAATATTACCACATCCCCATTAGATAAAAGTTGAGTTGTTGTACAGGCAATCACATGCCCCTGGTTGATTAAGTTTACTAACTTTGATCATCCCAACTTTCCTTGGAGGAAAGTTAAAAACCAATCACAAAACCCTGAACCCTGGATTAATGCTTTCAGAAGACAGAACCAGTGAAAACACAGATGACTCTGTTGAAAGTTATGAAAATCCTTCTGCACCATAAAACACCAACAACAACAACAAACCCCCCCAGCATACTTTTAAGTCTTGGTCAAGCTCTCTAAACACCAGATACTGGCCTAACTAGCACAGTAAATTGCAGTGTTTAAAAGACCTTGTGGCAGGCAAGGGAAACTACTAGCTATCTCATGAGCTTTTGTACCACATGTTCAGCATTTTCTCAGGAAATAAAGTGCTACTCACAGGCACCAACAATGGGCGGTCTGACTACCAACCAACTGCAAGGGCCCGAGGTTGAGCCAGATGACACAACTGTTTGGATGGGACGGCCCTAAGAGCCCACTCACTGACCTCCCATATGGGAGAAACGCTGAGGAAGGAAATAAAGATAGAGAGAGCTATAAAATATCTTAGAGTTTTCTTTCTCTGAATACATCTCCTGCTTTATATGATGTCCATATTTGTTGGTTTTATAGAGGTAAAAAATGCCAATAATTAGGTGAATTTTCTCTTGATTTCAGGGGTAAGGCCTTTGAAGGGAAGTGTGCTGCTTCATAAAAGCCTGCACTTTACTCCCTTGCAGATGTGTATACAGACAGCTGAAAAAAATGCTGATAGCTTTGAGTACAAACTCTGATGGTAAAATTTACATCAAGCCAAGCCAACTGTATTATAAAGCACTTTAAAAACAGCAACCACTGACCAAAGTGCTGACCACAGGAATAAACAAATAGAAGAGAAAATCAAATACATATGAAATAAATAGAATTAATTACAACACAAAGTAAAATTAAACATGAGTGAAACAATAAAATAAAATAAATCAACATCTCAAACTGGATCAAAAGCCAAGTAGAAGGGAAGGGTCTTAAGAGCAGATTAAAAAATTGGACATGAAGAAGCCTGTCTGATTTTTTTGCCATGGCAAAAGCCTTCTCCTCTTGAGCCTCCGCTTTGTCCTCTGCACATCCAGGAGCAGTTGGCCAGCTGATCTGAGCAACCGGGAAGCAGAGTGCAAGAACAGCAGCTCAGAGTAGGGTAGGGTGGGGCAAGGCCCTTAAAATGAACTCTGAAATGGACAGGCAGCCAGTGCAATGAGAATAAAACAGGAGTAATATGCGCTCTCTTCTGTGTTTCCAGTTAAAAGCCATGTAGCAGCATTTTGGACCAGCTGAAGATAGACAGCGGATACTAGTTAACAACAAAGAAAAAATTACAAATTAGTTGTAATAACGGCATAAATAAAGGCACGGATTACTGCTTTAAACTGATCTTTTGACAGAATGTTTTTTATCTTTGCCAGTTGTCTCAACTGAAAGAAGCTGGATTTCACTGCTGCTCTGATCTGACCATCCAATCTTAATCATCCTAAAACCCAGGTTTGTGACAGTAGGTTTTACACACTGTGCTTTAGGGCCCATGTCTGCAGGATAAGACTCACCAGTGATACTAGAACCAAAAACAATCCCCTTTGTCTTATTTTCATTAAAATTAAGAAAGTTTAGACTTATTCAAGTTTTTTAGTTCCTCAAGACACTGTTAAAATCTGTATGGAGTAGGCCTCCTTCCGTTTTAGTGGCACATAAACTTGAGTACCATCATCATAACAATGGAAAGCAATTTTGTGCTTTCTAAGAAAGGAACCGAGGGCCAGCAGCTACAGAGAAAATAGCAGCAGTCTAAGTATTGAGCCTTGTGGAATCCCACGACAATGAACCAGAGGAAGATCTGAAATCATTTAGACTAACACAAAAAATTCTTTGAGCTAGGCACGACCTGAATGCCTGCACAATACTCTGTGATCCAATGTGTCAAAGGTAGTCTAAAAGGACTAGGATCCTATAGTCCCCTGAATCTTTAGCCAGATTCAGCAGTTGGGACAACATCAGTGGGGGAACACCAGATGACCAGCACTCTCATATAGAGAAGACAGACTCACAGGCTCAAACTGGTAAAAAGCAGCAGCAGAAGAACAAGAAGCAGAGCTGGGAAGAGAGACTGCAGGGTTAAAAGCGGGGGGGATACATGAGCCGTAATATTTACTTTATCCTCAAAGAAGCTTTGAAATTTCTCACATGCCTCAGCACATTGGGGGCAGTCCAAGGAGCATTCAGAACAATATCAATCATATTAAATGATACATGAGGCGTATGACAGTTTGACAAAATTATATTTGACAGGTGTTCTCTTTTGGCATCTTTCAAGGTTGCCTGATAACGACGCCAACAGTCCTTAAATATTTGAACAGACACCTGCACCTTTTTCCACTTTTGTTCAGCTTTTCGGCATTCAGGTCTGACAACGCGAGTTGCATCATTCAACCAGGGCTCGGGCTGCCTGTGTTTTTTAAACCTTTAACAATACTAGGTTATTGCTATTATTCTTGGTTATTTTTTTTATTTTTGTAAAGGGGAAGAAAAAAAAAATCTTGTGTGATGAGTCCGGCTCTACGTTGGATTTGGAAGGGATCACATGCATGTCTTCACAAGTGCTTGAATATGGGCACATATGTGCGCACACACACACACACACACACACACACGCACACACACGCACGCACGCACACACACACACACACACACACACACACACACACACACACCAAAAAAAAAGGGGGCCAATGATGTATTAAAAGACTATCAACCGACAAGATACTTCAGTCTGTAGCAGGTAGCATAAATGATTTTTTTTCTTCAGTTTCCTGCCTGTTTAAGTTGCATGGCCAGGGTTCTGAGGCCCTAAAAAAAGAAAAACAATACCAGGGCCCGTACCCGGGCCCCAAAAAAATCCAGAATTGTTAAAGGGTTAATGGAGACGCCACGTCTAATACAGTCTGGCAGGTGGAATTAAACCAGGAGCTGAGCTCTGTATCTGAAGACACAGACTCAGGAATGCTACAGTTCTGATTGAAAAAGGCAGAGAAGCTCACAGCAGTGAATGCATTAATAACACGACAGCAAGGATTAACAAAGCTACTGGACAAAATACTGTCAAATAACACAGGCTTATGATCTGAAAACCCTGTGTCACAGATCATCACGTTTGAAACATACAAACCATACAATAAAACAAGGTCCAGTGTGTGTTAATATTCTTGTGCGGGTCCAGACACCCACTACGTGAAATTAAAAAACTAAATTAAGATTAAAAAGTCCTTAACAAGACAGCACACATGTACATTAAAATCTCCAATAATAAAGACTCAAGCATGATTTCAGCCAATAATTCAGAAGTAATTTAAAAGTCATCAAGCAAATTCTTGTGGAAACAAAAAAAGAATGACACTGAGATCAGTTTCTTACCTTGTTTTACTGGTACTCACTATGTTGTTAATAACATTAGTACAACACACCAAACTTTAATGGAAAGGCATGATAAAGTTGTGGGAAATTCTAACATTAAGAATTTAGAAAACAGAAACAAGGACAAAAACATATTAAAAATGCCCCAAAACTGGTCACACATGCATTACAAGTTCAGTATATTTATGTGATTTGAGTGTAGAACTTTTTAGTTATACACAAGTCCAACCAGCGAGGGGTCAACTCTGTTGAAAACAAAAAACAATTATGCATAGTGTCACAAAAAGGCAGCAAATATCAGGTTTGTAAAGAGAGAAGAAAAAAGGAAAAGACTGGGACACAAACAAGTTTTAGTTGTTAATCCGCTCCTTTTTGGTGGCAGTTTATCCAGACTGACTGGAAAACAGAAAAGAGGCTTTTTTCTTTAGAGAAAGACGGAGACACAAACAGAGAGGAGGGGGTGAAGAGTGTAATTCAGACTGGATATCTGAGTTGGTTGGGTTTGGGTTGAGCCAACCGCTGTATCCAAGTCGCCATGGAAACACTTCAAGCAACTGAGAGAACACTTTGCTGTTGAAATGACGCCGTTATTACAACAACAGTTTGATGTCTGAGACAATACATTGGTCAGTAATTCTGGTAATAATGTAATAAGATGATTATAATATGATGGTAGTCTGTTGAAGCGGAAATGCTTGGGCTGGTTGGATGCTTAACCTTTAGTGACCTCAAGGTGACTATAACCTCCTCCATGAATCACCACCTTATCATGGTGGAGGGGTTTGTGTGTCCCAGTGATCCCAGAAGCTATGTTGCCCGGGGGCTTGTCCCCCTGGTAGGGTCTCCCATGGCAAACTGGTCCTGGGTGAGGGTCCAGGCAAAGAGCGATTCAGAAGACCCCTATGTCTGTAACAACAAGGGAACAGTTTACCCTGCCCAAGATAGGGTTACCGGGGCCCCACCCTGGAGCCAGGCATTGGGAGGGAGGTCGAGGGAGAGCGTCTGGTGGCCGGGCATTAGCCCATGGTGCCCGGCCGGTCACAGCCCGAAGAGGTTACATGGGCCCGCCGTCCTGTAGGCCCACCACCCGCAGGAGGCGTTGTAGGGTCGGGTGCAGTGTGTGTCGGGCAGTGGCCGAGGGCGGAGGTCCTGGCGGACCGATCCCCGGCTATCGAGACTGGCTATTGGGACATGGAATGTCACCTCTCTGGCGGGGAAGGAGCCTGAGCTAGTGCGTGAGGTTGAGAGATACCAGCTAGATATAGTTGGGCCCACCTCAAACTTATGGCCTGGGCTCTGGAACCAGTCTCCTGGAGAGGGGCTGGACTCTGTTCCAGTCTGGAGTTGCCCTCGGTGAGAGGCGGCGAGCTGGGGTGTGTATTTTTGTATCCCCCCGGCTTGCTGCCTGCACGTCGGAGTTCTCACCGGTGGATGAGAGGGTTGTTTCCCTGCGCCTTCGGGCCGGGGGACGGGTCCTGACTGTTGTTTGCGCTTATGCGCCGAATGACAGTTCAGAGTACCCACCCTTTTTGGAGTCGCTGGGCAGGGTGCTGGAGAGTGCTCCATCCGGTGACTCCATAGTCTTGCTGGGAGACTTCAACGCTCATGTGGGCAATGACAGTGAGACCTGGAGGGGCGTGATTGGGAGGAA
>JASGAU010370324.1:0-25131 GCA_030220045.1 Australoheros facetus | reverse complement strand
AAAATGACTCCAAGATTTCTCACAGTGTTACTGGAGGCCAAAGTAATGCCATCCAGAGTAAGTATCTGGTTTGACACCATGTTTCTAAGATTTGAGGGGCTGATTACAACAACTTCAGTTTATCTGTATTTAGAAGCAGGAAAATAGAGGTCATCCAGGCCTTAATGTCTTTAAGACATTCCTGCAGTTTAACTAATTGATGTGCGTCATCTGGCTTCATTGATAGGTAAAGCTGAGTATCATCTGCATAGGTTGAGCCAGAAGGCAGAAAGCAATGCATACAGCCTGTGGTTATTGACGATTAAGGTTGCTGAACATAAAAACTTCAAAAGATCATTTAACACAACTTCAAATGTTTATTTAAATATAACCTAAAATCTAACTGAAAATGGGGAACTGATTATTATCAGGTCCTGTCAGAGAGTGAGGCATTTTAAATGCATTTCAATGGTAAGAAGCACAGAGAGATCTTGGATTCCACAGCACTACCTTTATTTTTACATTTATTAAATTTACCTAATTATTTATTGAATAAATATGAAATGACTGAGTGGCAGAATGTTTACTGGGGATAGTTTGGGTGATTTGCAGGGGAAAATGTGTGAAAGGTCAGACTGACTAAGATTTTATCCATCCCTTTCATATTTTCAAAACAGTTTGTGATGACTATATTTCAGCAAGTGAAAATATTTCAGAGTGAAATTTTGGAAACTCTAGAGGTCAAAGTTTTTGTGAAGAAAGCACCATCTCTTGGTGACTCTCTGCAACTGAGTGAAATGAGTGTGTTTATAGGGGAAAGTAGATACGCTGCAGGAGAAGGATGGGGGACTCCCAGCTACTGCCGGCCGGCTGAGGGTGGCAATTCTAAGTGGCTGTATCTGCAGAAAAGGGTGTTGTATCTGAACAACCACAACGATCAGTGTCTCCTTCATTCCTTATGCTTAAACGCTCTCTGGATATTTTCCTAATGTGATTTGATTTCACTTTAAGAGGTGAACGAAACAACGGCTCCACAGCCTCATTCAAACTGAGATGCAAGAGCATTGAAGCCTGAAACCTGTGCATGTGTGGGTAGCCTGAGTCTTTTGTTCTTGCATGAAAGCTCAGGACTGGACTCTAATTTGAGATGAATAGTACACCCTTTGTGCAAACTTGTCTCTGTTATGTGCATTCACACACAGATTTCAACAGACTGCTGCAGTCTAACTAGTTAGAGAGTTGAATAACAGGGCACACATTCATACCCTCACCATCATCTTTCCACAGCAATAATAATTTAGAAGTGCATATGCTTCTGTAGATACAGGGAAAGGTTTGTTTTTCCCAGGATATTTAAAACACTCACAAATTCAGAACATCTTTTCCTTTTTTATGTTTGTTCGATTATTTACTTTAGCAGCAGCAGTGCTTTAAATTTGGAACAAGAGACTTGAGTCATGTCTGATAAACAGACACAAACACAAAAGGTTTCATTAGCACTGAGTGCATGTTATAGAATATCATATACACAACCTTGTATGTAAGTTGTTTGTACCTTTATATAGTAGTATATATGATTTTACTACATAGAAGTAATCACTTTCTGCAGAGGAATCTGTGATCTCGTAGCAGCTCAGCTCTTTGTGATTATGTTCCACTTTTGTTGTTGTATTTGGAACAAATTTGCTTAAACTCATTTAGCCTGCGCACCTACAGGAAGGAATTGATTATTAATGGCACTGAATGTGCACAAAGTACTCATGTTGGAAGAGAGCTGTGATTGCAGGCACTCATTGAAAGAGTCATTAAACCATAATGATTAATTAGCTTTTTAGCCTTTTCCTTTCATTGTAATATGTACTGCTGACAGCTGTTGCATTGAAAAGATTTCCAGCTCAGCTGCAGACAAACGTGAGAGCTTCTCAGGCCGATAATGTCTGCTCACGGTGCCTCAGGGGGTCAATCCCAATGACTGTGATCCTCCCACTTTTGTTCTAGCACCACCATGAGGTTGCCTTTTTTTGTTTTTGACTAACATGGTAGGCTTTTGATAAAGACATTTCACATCTCCCACAGAAAGAAAGAACACGTTTATGTTACTGTCTGACAGTGGTGTTGGATGACTCCAAGCGCGTGGCCAAGCGGCGTCTGATCGAGGAGAATCGAGAGAAGAGGAAGAAAGAGGAGATGATGCGGATGCTTCAGATGAGGCCAGAGCCGGACAGCGCAGAATGGGAGCTGATCAGGATGGTGACCGAAGCCCACCGGCACACCAACGCCCAGGGCTCCAGCTGGAAACAGAAGCGCAAATTCCTGGTAGGCTTTTAGTTGAGTGCACATTGCTTTCAGTAGAGCACTGTTGCATAAACTAGAATAGAAATCTTTCACACGAAAAGTCAATAGCAGAGTTCAGGGATGGCTGTTAATTATTGTTTGCAGAGCTTTACATCATGTTGTTCGCTTGTTCTTGTGTGGGGAAAAAAAATTGTTTTAAGTTTTAATTTGGGCAGCAGTGATACACGGCTCACAGAGGAAACAGAGGTGCTTTAAGGCCATTTGCAACTTCATTGCCACCTTTTTTCACCAACAATTCTTCTTCTTGCTGCTTCTTCTCAGTCAAAACTCAGTACAATCTGAATGCACAGATGTATTTATTACACAGATCTATCCAGTGTAACCCAGATGTCTCAATGATTCATTATCCCAGAGGTCCCATGCAGAAGAAAAACATAATACATTTCCATAGCTTGCATTATATTATTAAATTTTCTTCACTTTTCAACAGTCCAATGAAAGTTTTCTGTACTGTACAGATGTAGAAAAAGTACACATATAAGGAAAAATGTAAATTATACAGCAAAAGAGATGGGAAAGTATATAGCATGAGCTTAGATTATGAAACTACAAAAACATAACCAGAAAATTGCATAAGAGATCAGAGATCGGGGCATTTCAATCAGGCTGCTGTTTGGTCCTCGCAGTAGCCCATTTCTCCTTTTATGTAGCTCGTTATTCCAAAATTCAACAGCGCCTTGAAAGTCAGTTCCACTTCAGAAATCAAGCTTCAACATGAAAGAAGGCGACTTCTTTTCATTTTCAAAAGAAGCCGTTTTGAGAGCCCTCCTGTTTTTATCAGCAGCTTGCTCTGTGGCGTCCCGTGTGATCAGCGTAACGTGTGAGCACACGTGTCTAAACCTCACAAGGTTACCTCGATGTGAAGGTCAGATGTCTGTTACCAGGCAACAATTCCATGAAGGCAACGATGGCTTTAAAGTTTTTAACAGTCTGCAGGCAAAGGGGAGGGTTTAAGGAAGAGGAGGAGGACACAAATAAGTGATGGAATGAGCACAGATACTGATGTTCCAGCTTCTTCAAAGCTTACACTTTGGATTGGCTAAAGCTTCAGAAAGTTACATCACTGGGAATAATCACTTAAGCTTTGTGCTTATATTACAAAAGTGTGGATGTTTATATGCACTGAACAAAAAAATACAATGACTCTGATGTGATCGTGCAGACGTTGCTGAACAGCTGACACTAACAACCTCTCTGGCAGCAGCCAGAATAGCCAGAAATAAATGAAATGTCTGTAAATACAACGTACAGTTTTATAGGCTTTCCTGTTGGTTTTTTTCTTTGTAACATCCAATATGCTGCATTTACATTTATATTAAATAGTGTGCTACTAAACCTGTAATCTCCTAAACTGACTCCACTTTTCCTTGCGGTTCTTTGATAATCCTCCTCTCATTGGGACCCTTTTTGACTGTAAAGAGAATGAAAGTCAACCTGCCAGCTGGTCGTTAAGCATATCATAGGATCTTCATTCAGCAATTATACATTGTGATATTTAATAGTGTCACAATATGAGTGATGTCTTCTTTCTAGCCCGATGATATTGGCCAGGGTCCTATGGTGCCCACTGCAGATGGAGATAAGGTGGATCTGGAAGTCTTCAGCGAGTTCACCAAGATAATGACCCCTGCCATCACTCGCGTTGTCGACTTTGCCAAGAAACTGCCCATGTTTTCAGAGGTATGCGGTGTGTGTGTGTGTGTGTGTGTGTGTGTGTGTGTGTGTGTGGGGGGGGTATTTTTTTGTATTTGTGGGTCACAGTTTATCCTCGGTCTCACAGAATGGCATGTCACTTTCTTAGTCAACTTTCCAGTAACTCAAGCCTTTGTGCAGTGATAGCTTACCAACACATGATCCCCGTCTTGCTTTCGATGTGTCTGAGCTTACTTTTTCGCACATCACACTTACATATTACTAGCTCTATTTTACAAGCTAGAAAACAAATCTGCTTTTTATTTGCATTTCTTTGTTAACTTTTTTGTTCTGGGACGTGTTATGTTTGGTTGTTTCAAAAATGGGGCCCAGGTCTACGACCACATGCAGTCACTTACTGTCTTCAAAGCGATTTTGGTAATAAAAAGGCAATAAGACGGAGTCAGTCTGCTATCAGTTTGTAATTGAATGGGGGCAAGTTGACATGCAATCTGCTTGTGATGATAAGACTTTTAACTGTGATAAAACAGCGATAATCACAAATCCACTGACATCTATATACACAGAAATTTACATTAAAAAAAAAATCACATTAACTGTCTACATTCAGGGTCCAGACAAAACCTCAAAGATCTCACACAGAAATTCAGATGTTCCTCCACAAATAGTGACATAGTTGCTGCAGGATGGCAATTGAACTAACTTATATAGGAATATAAGCAGAATACAACCAATTGGCAACCAGTTGAGGTTCTTATTGCTTATTATTGCAGATGAGTCACAATCATCAGCACAGACTGACTCAGGTTGACTGCAGTGTAAATGGTGAATGGACCGATTCTTATATACTGCTTTTCTGCACTCAGATGTGTTGGCATTCTGTCTGCGTTTATTAATTAGATGGCAGTTATCTGCAATCTGTCTGAGTGATTGCAGTCAGTCTGTGTGTGATCATAATTGTTTGGAGACAGGTTGCTTCCCTCCTGGTGACTCGTACTGTGTTGTAATTATTGTAGAGTCTTTGCCTTACAACTTGCCTTGTGATTTGGTGCTATATAAATACAACTGAATTTAATTGAATTGTGTAATCGCCTTGTGATCAAAGGTGGTTGCCCAGATTTTGAGGCTGTTGCATGTTCAACCTCAGGGCAACTAGTTGCTGCATCTACTTGCAGAGGCTTCCATAAATCTGCTATAGTATCGTTTACATTCATGCTGCATTCAGTGGCATCGGATAACATCAGCACTGGTCTGATTTCCTACTCAGCGACTCAGGAAAGGTTTCCAAACCTCCATTTCAGCCTTTTGTCGTTCCCCAAAATGTCAGTTCACACAGTAAATGGTACCTAAATATAGCTCCTCTACTTTTGAATTTAACTTCAAAGAAAAAGAATTCAGTGCATCGACTTTAATTTAAAAATGTCTCATTCACTCCACTTTCCACTATTACTGAAATTAGCACTGTGATTAACTTTACTTGCTCTGTAGCAGGGATTTTTTTTGAGTGATTTTGAATTCTTCCAGTTTAGATTTTAAACAGTAATAAGATGATGTAGGATAATGATCTTAAGTACAGCTGCATCTCCTTAGCTGCATATGTTATGGTTTCACTCTAGTAATGTTTAAAGGCAGACTGTAACTATAGGGCTGTGTTAAAACAGTAACAAGCTCGTTAACCAAAGATAGGTCTCTTGATTGGTCACTTCCACCATCTGAAGCTTTTGTCCTGCTGCTCGTCAGCCGGGATTACACCAGTTAATCCACCCCCACCTTTCTCTCTGTATTAAGTGGTGACTCACCATTTACTGATATTGCTTTGCTCCCTGTGCAGCAAGTGCCATCACATGCCTTCTCACCTAACTGAGTGCAGTCATCATGTATATTGTAGGGGCTTCCTGGTTACATAAAATCTGACAGGGGACCTGTTGTGAATCGAAAATGATAACTATTTCTCTTTTATGTTGGGATGGAGAAAAGGCAATTCTAGGCAATTTCACTGTATATTTATGATATTGAAGACTTCATGTTTGATGAACAGCCAGTCAGTAAAAATAACCAGTATTGGTAAATACAACTCCATTTCTGAAAAAGTAAATTGTGAATAAAAACAGAAAAGTGCAATGATATGGAAATCTCATAAACCAATATTTCATTCACAATAGAACACAGAAGGCAAATGAAATGTTTAAACTGAGACATCCCACTATTTCATGAAAAAATATTAGCCTATGTATATTTGATGGCAGCAGCACATCTCAGGAAAGTTGGGACAGGGCAACAAAATTCTGAAAAACTAAATGGTACTAAAAAGAAACATCTGGAGGAACATCTGGCAGCTAATTAGGGTAATTGGCAACAGATCAGTAACTTATCTGGGTATCAACAGATCATCTTAGAGAGGCAGAGCTTCTCAGAAGTAAAGATGTCCAGACACTCACCAATCTGCAAAAGCCTGTCTATAAATTGTAGACTAATGTTAGAATAATGTTCCTCAATTAAAAAATGGTGTGGGAGTCCATCACTTCCTATGGATTTGGCAGCTTGCACATCTGGAAAGGCACCATCAGTGCTGAAGAGTGTATATACAGGTTTTAGAGCAACAGCTGCTCCTATGATGTCTCTTTCAGTGAAGGCATTGCATGTTTCAACAGCATGGCTTCAGAGTAGAAGAGACCAGGTGCTGAACTGCAGTCCAGCAGAAGTCACTGACGTATCATGAAAGTACAAATACGACAAAGAAGACTTGTGAGCAGCTCGAATCCTCTGTCAGACAAGAATGGCACAACATTCCTGTCCCAAAAGTCCAGCAGCTGCTTAGAATATGTTTTAACCGGCTGCTGTATTGTGACACGTCTTGTTTACCCTGTGCTCTTTCTCCAAGAATAAGTAATTAAGTTATGATTCCCCAAATTACTGTACACATTTTTCTCTTGTGTAAAAATGTTGCCAGTTATTATGCCTTTAATGTCTCACTAGTTTAGTTTAGAAAACAAAGATGATTTTCTTGAGACATTTCAGATTGACGATTGAATATAATTTCCTGATGAGCTCAATCATTGTTTCCCAGCTGCCTTGTGAGGACCAGATCATCTTGCTGAAGGGCTGCTGCATGGAGATCATGTCGCTGCGTGCCGCTGTGCGCTATGATCCCGACAGCGAGACTCTGACACTAAACGGCGAGATGGCCGTGAAGCGCGAGCAGCTAAAGAACGGTGGGCTGGGCGTGGTGTCGGATGCCATCTTTGATCTGGGCAAAAGCCTGGCGCAGTTTAATCTGGATGACTCGGAGGTGGCGCTGATGCAGGCCGTGCTGCTCATGAGCTCAGGTGAGGAGCAAATAATGTTATTGTAAAATCAAAGTGTAAAGATGTGATTTATCATTTCATTTTGCTAAGCATGTTCCTCTTATTAATGGGGTTGTGACACTTGTTTTATATCCTTTCAACCATAATTTATTCATAGATTAACCAAGAAGTGAAGGATCTGCTGCTCTGATCAAAGTACACTGTATTTGTTTTTCCTACATTGATGCGAGTGACTATTACTATATCACCAGTTTCCACAATGCAGTTGCTCTACTTATGAGTACAAATCAGCCTGTGATAGCAGGTATGATTCATCTGCTGTCGAGCCATTTTATTTTAAGGTTTGGTAGGTCTAAATAAATATTACTGCATATTAAATATCAAGCGCAGTGTTACTTCTGTCAGGGTCAAGCTCCTCCACATTCCCAGTCAATCAGCTGGTCATCAGTCTCTTATGAGGCATGCTATTTAAGCTACACTATAGTGCCAAAAGTATTCACTCTCCCATCCAAATCATTGAATTCAGGTGTTCCAATCACTTCCATGGACACGGGTGTATAAACCAAGCACCTAGGCATACAGACTGCTTCTACAAACATTTGTGAAAGAATGGGTCGCTCTCAGGAGCTCAGTGAATTCCAGCATGGTACCGTGATAGGATTTCACCTGTGCAACAAGTCCAGTCATGAAATTTCATCACTACTAAATATTCCACAGTCAGCTGTTAGTGGGATGATAAGAAAGCAATTGGGAACAACATCAACTCAGCCATGAAGTGGTAGGCCACATAAAATCACGGAGTGGGGTCAGTGGATGCTGAGGATCATAGAGCGCAGAGTTCACCAACCTTCTGCAGAGTCGATCACTACAGACCTCCAGACTTCATGTGGCCTACAGATTAGCTGAAGAACAGTGTGTAGAGAGCTTCATGGAATGGGTTTCCATGTCCGAGCAGCTCCATCCAAGTCTTACATGATTACAGGGATTATGGTGTGGGGTTGTTTTTCAGGAGTTGGGGTCAGCCTCTTAGTTCCAGTGAAAAGAACTCAGTGAAAAGAACTCTTAATGCTTCAGCATACCAAGACGGATGAGAGGTGAAACGTCTTCAAGATACAAAAAGAAGTCCAGTCGCCTTTTTTCAAGCTCCAGAGACATACCAAGACATTTTGGAAAATTTCGTGCTCCCAACTTTGTTGGAACAGTTTGGGGATGGCTCCTTCCTGTTCCAACATGACTGCGCACCAGTGCACAAAGCAGGTCCATAAAGACATGGATGAGCCAGTTTGGTGTGGAAGAACTTGACTGGCCTGCACGGAGTCCTGATCTCAACCTGATAAAACACCTTTGGGATGAATTAGAGCAGAGACATCAGTGTCTGACCTCACAAATGTGCTTCTGGAAGAATGGTCAAAAATTCCCATAAACACTCCTAAACCTTGTGGAAAGCCTTCCCAGAAGTGTTGAAGTTGTTATAGCTGCAAAGGGTGGACCGACATCATATGGATTAAGAATGGGATATTACTCAAGTTCCCATGCGAGTGAAGGCAGAAGAGTGAATCCTATTGGCATGTGTGTGCATGGAAGGGCAGAGTGCCCTGCAGACTCAGTAACACTCCTATTCTGACCAAAGTTGGCCTGACAGAAAAGTACTGTGTGGTGTTTTTTGGGAATTTATTGTTTAAACTTTTTTCCTTTAAAAACGTAGTCCATGGCTTACATAACATCCACGAACTTCTTTTCCTCATTGTTGTGTGCTGTGTGAACCTAGCTGGAAAGAGTAGTGGACTTCTGGACTTCCATGATGTTTGAAGTGTTTCCTAGCAATTTTCGCTTCATGTTCGAAAAATACGGCAAATCGGTGTTATTTGCCGTAGTAGTAATTTCCAAACAATTTTGGGCATGCAAAAGTTCACACCTCGTGGGGATGGCCCCTCCCGTTCCACTTTTTTTTTTTTTAATCAGTTCTTTGTAGTAAAAAACCCAAGCCCACTGTGGAACCCACCCTGTAGTTTCAGGATCGCTGCTGTGATGGTCAAAATCTACCATGGTACTGTACCTATAGTTTGACAGACTTTATCCAGACATAAAGCTGATCATGCTGGCTTTATTTACACATTGATGGAAAAGGGAAAAACACATCTACTAAATTCCCACACTCCCTAAACAACCTGAATGAGAATAATCTTGTCTAATCTGCCTTTAATCCTGTCACTGCACAGCCCTTATTCCTAGATAGTCACTGTCCCTGAAGCTTGGCCACAAAGACACAGGGTGGAATTATTCTCACTGCAAACTAAAAGACACCCTAACACATGTTGAATGTTAATTATAGTAGATGCTTATTCACAAAAAAACAACATTCCACTCATCTACTATAAAACAAAATGCCATAGTATTTTCTCAGAGACCTCGCCTTTAATTCTCCCATTCACAGTTGAAATTATGCAGTGATGCACTCAGGGGATGGACAGACAACAATATCTGGAAAAACACTACAAGGGAGGGGCAGACGCAGTATCGGCATGATTGATAGTTGGAAAGCAAAGCACTGAGCAGCACTGCAAATCAGAAAAACAGATCCTGCAGGTCATCCAAGGTCCTGGACCCTCTCCAAGACCTGGGATAACCTCTGGCAGCTTATTTATGGGCAGGCTGCTGCTGGAATTCTGTGTGGGTGTGTTTGTTTCTGAGTACATTTTAGATAATTTATCTCATTAGTTGTCTTAACCCCCAGAAATAACTCACGCTGAATACAATCAGTGTATCATAGTTGATGGGTGCTGATTCTCCAGTTGGGTGCCAACACACAGATTTGGTGTTTAAGTGGCCACTGTTTTTCCTTTTTTTTTTGCCACTTTCAATGAAGGGAGATTCTGTTGCCAATGCATGTTGGCACATCAGCCGTTCTGCCTTTTCCAAGTAAAAATGTATGCAATGTTTTAATTTTCAGCATTTTTACTCTTTCAAAATGAAACAGGCAGCTGAGAAATCACTAAGCAATTTAACTGTTCCTCTATTCTTTATTGCCTCCAGACCGTTCAGGGTTGACCAGTGTGGAGAAGATTGAGCAGTGCCAAGAGGCCTACCTTCTTGCGTTCGAGCACTACATAAACTACCGCAAGCACAACATTCCCCACTTTTGGCCCAAGCTGCTGATGAAGGTGACAGACCTGCGCATGATCGGGGCTTGCCACGCCAGCCGCTTCCTCCACATGAAGGTGGAGTGTCCTAACGAACTGTTTCCCCCGCTCTTCCTGGAGGTGTTCGAGGACCAGGAAGTGTAACTTTACATCACCCTTCAGAAAGAACACTTTTGGGGGTGGCTTTGGGAGAAGTGGAAGTATGACTGAAGGACATGAGAAAAAGAAAAACTGGATTTTTTTTTTTTTTTGTCTTCACCGAGAACACACCTTCTAAACTTCTTTTGTTGCCCCTTTATGTTGTTTTTTGTTTATTTTATTTTATTTTTTTGTCAAACAACATCTGCCACCAGCAAGCACACATCATTATTATCACAGAGGAATGCAATCAGTCTCACTAGGTGCACACACAGAGTACAAGACGTGTAAAGACTCACATGGCAATTCACAGATTCACACACCACAAAAGTATATTTATATGCAAACAAAATCACACTGCCTCTTTTTGCACCCCCACAGACAAACAGCTGTACTGTTCCTGCTAATGCACACTGAGGGGCTCGTTTGTGTTTCTGCTAGCTGCACAGCCACCTATCACCTCAGACAATTTTTTTTAATTTTTAATCTCTGGGACCTGACCATAAGCTTCTCAGTCAATCCCTACCCTTCCCTCACATCTCCTTAACTGCAAAGGCATCCTCTGTCTGCCTCGTCGACCTACCTCCCTCACGTGCTGACCTCTTTCTCTCGCTCTCATGTACACACAGAGGCACACAGTGTACGTGCACAAAACACACCCCTACAGTATTACCTCATACAATATGACCTTTTTAATTGGAAAATATGGAGTTTTGTGATTTTTAGACAAACCATATGCTGATGAGAGCACTTTGTGCAAAGCCCTTAATTATAAACATATATGGCTTCTAAATGCAGTCATAAGACGTTATGGCTCAGGTTCCCAAGCATAGATTCAATCTAGTCTTAGACTAAAAACAACTTTTTTTTCAGTGGAGATCTTCATTGAATTTTTCTTTTAGTCTGGAACTAGGCTGTTATCCCTGTGTGGGGAAACTTAGCTCACAGATATTACTGTAATGCATTAGCAGTTACAAGATGTCATGAAAATTGTGGTGCTTTCTGTGATCACTGAACAGAGCTGGTTGATTTAGTGCTTTTGGGATCCATCTTTGTACACTAAATGCTCCCCATTTTCTTGCATGGGTTGATATTTATGGGAACAGATATTTTTTCTTTCTGTGACAAATGTGAAGATTGATGCCACTCATGCCTGTATTTGAAGCTAGCACTAGCGACTGCTTACTTAAGCATAGCTTAGCTTAGTGCAAAGGCTAGGAGCACAAAGAAACGTCCAGCTCGGTTGGCGTTACAGTGTAAAAAATACGTGTCTTGATTTAGTGGGGGTTAGATGCCAGACTTTTCATTATTTCAAATTTTGCACCAAGTTTTTATTGGTCGTAGTTTTGTTTAAAAAGTGACAGATTAGTAATTTCTGTCATTGTCACTAAACGCCTGATAAAAAGCAAATAAAGAAAAATGTTTCCCAGAATACACAACATAGTTCCAGAGTAGTGGATTTCAGAAGCTATTAGATTAATTGTCATCATGTTAAACACAATATTTTTCTGTCCACTTAGTATTTATCAATCTAATCAATCCCAGTTATGAATATACCTTAGAATAGATTAGCGTAACTTGGTGGAAAGCAAAAATGAAGCTAAAAGAAACTAAATATTAAACTTACCCCAAATTTAGTGATGCTAAAGTGACACTTGGGTGTGTAAGCAGTCAGCTGTTTGACCTCCAGTCCTGTTACAATTAAAAGTATCTGTTTCTGTTTTAGTTCTTTCTTCCTGCGATATGTGAAAAGTCAGCCACGTGGAGCTGTTGGAGCATATGAAAGCTGTAATGTTTACAGAAATGCAACAGAATGTTAGCTTATTTTTCATTTATGATCCAACCAAATAAGATTCAGTGGATTTGGATAATCCTTCCTGCCACTATACACCCTTGCTGTGCTTAAAGTACGTGAGAAAAGCATTCAGCGTTTACAGAAAGCACTGATTTATTCACAGCATCTTTAACGTCCAGGATGAAAAAAGCTCATTGCCACATTGTTTTTATACTAACTATTACCTACACAGGACATCTGCTTATATTTATACACAGCTGGAATACCTCTCCAACACATGCCTCCTACTGTCCTTACCTCACATACTCATGCATATTACACACACCCACTTAGTTGTTACTGCATGTATTACCTCAGCTGTTTTGTGGTCAGCGCTCCCTCCTCCTTCCTGTCTCTGTGTGTCAGTGTATGAGTGTCTTCTCATTGGAGCCCCCTGCCCCGATAATGGCTCCATGGTTCCACCTAATCAGCTTCCCACTGGCTTGTGTTAGGTTTAGCACTAGCACATGATGGATGATGGTGGAGGTGGTTGTGGAAGAGGGAAACCTCGTCAGCCCCCACCCCCCCACCATTGCCTGTACCCGTTTCAAGTCCCGCCTGAAACTGGTAGATTCTACCTCACCTCTCATCTAAAAGCAGTTTCCACTCTGTCTGCAACACATAAATATTAACATGCACAGAGATATAAATACACACAGATATATATAATCACAGTGCACAAAGGACTTGCCAGCATGGACCCATTGAGTGTGCAACACGTCTTTTAAATGGGCCGTGGATCAACAGCTGACATGGCAGACTTTGTCATTTTTATTGCTTTTTTCATTTTTATCACTCAAAACTTGGGACCAAGAGTCATTTTGAATTTTTATTTAAGAACCTGAAAAGGCAGCACCGCAGACATGAATCTGTGAATCTGAATCTGTGTGCCGATTGAACTTAGAGGAAACTGTCAGGACACGATGACAGCTGGAAGCTGGCACTCCAGTTGAATTTTGGCCCTGTCGGGTCAGGCCAACAGACTCTTGTGGGTGGTGACTGGGAGGTAAATAAACACGGAATGAGTCAGCAGTATTCGCCTGAGGATATGGTTTTTTTGTCCTGGCAGAGGTGAAGGAAATGGCGAGCGTGTGACCGTGGCAGTGACTCAAACCAAGCCACTAGCAAACACTAGTACAATACATCTCCAAATTCGCCCCTCGCTGTCACAGCAGAAACGGACAGGACTTTATGAGCGATTGTCCCAGAAATTTAAACACTGCTGAAAAGATCTCCACCAACCATATCCCACACTGCCATCCACTGCATATAATAATTATCAGGGTTTTTTTTTTTCTGTTGCACTAACCCTAACCCTAACTAAACCCTAACCCTAACCATGCCTGTATCCTTTTAGTAGCCCTGAACTCTTTCTTCTGTTCCCCCAAAATCTTTCCCCTTCCCGCCTGTAGCAGCCCTGATATCTCTGTCTGTTTCCTCATCTCTTGATTATCTTATATAACCAACAAGGACTGTGATGCGACACTGCCACTCTCAGTGTCACCAATCTATGTTGCAGGGTATTTAAACAGAACAAGCTTATACAGGGATACAGTTGTGCACACACACACACACACACACACACACACACACACACACACACACACACACACACATACACACACAGCAATAGGATGATTGAGCTGTATAAGTTCACAACTGCCGTCTGCAGACCTCCTGTGTGTGTACAGCAGCCACTGTCACTGTGAATGAAAGCCATGCTGCAACCGGGTTAAGGCTCAAACAGGGTACTGCTGGTTTTCTAATTCACACATGCTAATGTGCCTCGCAGAGGTTGGTAGTACAAATATACACTATATAGGAGCATGTATTTATAGATATAATTGTATGTATGTGTATATACATAGAAATATGCACACACAAACAATACAGTTATTGTATGTGGCATTAGAGCTATCAGGGGGTGAGTTTATGCTGCCAGTTCCAATCAGATCATGAATCTGTCAAACCAGTCATGTAGCACCGGGTGTTAGGCGTCTCCTGTCTTAGCTTATGTAAAACAAATACAGACAGTATTAATACCTTGAACTTAGAGTTGAGTGTAAAGTTTTCTCACCAGCCACTATCAATCCAACCATCAGGGAACAACGGACACTGGACCTGTTTTCTCATTTTCCATCATTGTGTTATAGCAGTGGATACTTATATTAGACATAATCCAAGTTTCAAATAATAAGGTCAGTGTATGTACCAGTAATCCCTCTGAGCCAAAGGTCAGTGTGAAGGAATATCCTTAATACGGTCGTCTCATTAGCCCAGAAACCCACCTGCTGTTTGTGAAGGGAAGCCAGTCAGGAAGGGAGCACAGAGTGATGAATTCAGCAAAAATAAATAGATTATTTTCAACTGTGAAAAGCTACTTTTAGTCCACGAATAAAGATCTGAAGCTGGAAATGAGCATAATAGGGTCCCTGCAGTCACATGAAGAATGCCTTACAGCCTCAAAATGAGCAAACAACCTACAATATTGGGTCACGTAGGTGGAAGAGTTAGCAAGATGCCACTTACTTGCGCTCGGGTGTAGCTCGTTAGCGTAGAAATTTGCTGAGTACGAGAAAGGTGCGATGGCCTTTGGTGCGAGAAGATAAAGACCACTAATTTAAACTGCTTCCTCACAGGAAACAATTTGCAGTGACATAACGAACCCATAGAGAGTCAACAATGTGTTGTAAAGCTTAATTGCCTTATATTTGACTCACTTTTTGCAAACCTCTAGATGAATTCACCTCTTCCTTTTGTTTCCCCCCATTGTGAGACTGAGGTCAGCTTTGTGATCTAGATTTGAGCCGGCAGCACGGCCTCTCATTTCCTCACCCTCTCTCTCTCTTTCTCAGCCAAATGATCACTGGGGAAATCCTCCCCCTGTCCTTTAAGAAAAAAACAACAACAACAACAGCACACCAGCACCACAGAGCACACTGCCTTTCGCCATGATCAGTTGCACCAGCATAGCAGAGAGACAGCAACCATCCTTCTCACCAAAACGCCATTTTTCATAGTCATCGATCCATATTGTTGCGCTCAGATAGCAGACGAGTCCAGTTACTGCTTTAAATCTGGCGTCTCAGTGGCTGCGTTTTTAACCAGCTGCACGAGACCTTCATTTGTTGTTTTTATGGCCTTGGTTGTCATAGTGACAAGGCAACCAAGTACCCAAGCATGTCTTCTGCATGACAGCTCTGTTACTAACTAATGGCATGGAGTGTTTCTTCTAACTTTTAGGGCTTCATAATCTCCAAACAAAATCTTTTATTTTAAGAAATCAAAATGGAAGAACTGATTTGTTCTGAGTAGAGGTACACTGTGGAATTACACAGACAAGAGGCAATGGAAAATTCCTTCATCCGTGAGAGCCGCAGTCAAAAACATGTCTTCTTGTATACACAGTAGCGTTGTTTGACAAAAGCAGCATAACTGAGGCCACTCAGAGGTAAGGCGACCTCCAAAAGTTACCATCTGCATCATGTTTCAAATTTCCCAATCAAGCTGTAGAATAAAAGTCTGCATGTTTTCCACACTGTGACCACAGAACAGTTTTCCTTCTCTGTCGGCCTCTCAGATCAAAGTATGGGTTATGTTACGTTTACAGTAAACTTAAATGTGAACTTGATGCTGAGCTGTGATACTGCAGCATGGCACAAAACTAAAAACAACTACTGCTTTTATTACTTACCCAGGGAGAACATCTGTAAGTCAAAATCATTTCGCTCTTCCTCACATCCACCTTTCCCCATCCTTCCACCTCCGACCCCAGGTGTTTCCTCTGTATGCGTCTCCTTCCTTTCCCACACACTCTCACAGAAACCTCCTACAGCTCATACTAGCACTCTCTGGTGGAGAAAGATGACAATCCCGGCAGGAATATGTCCACATGTGGAATGTAAAATACTGAAATTGTATAATAAAAGACACGGTGTGAAGTCCCACACTCACGTTGCTTTTGATGTTGTTGATGTTGCTTTTGTTGTGCACCAAGTGTTCGCTGTTCTGCTTTTTCTTTGGTCGATGAGTTTGGAGGTGGGGTCATGAACCAGATCCTGTGAAAGACTGCTACTGATGAGTCCTTAAAAGAAAAAAAATAGTATGTTTATGAAAGAATTGTGTGATGACTGAAAACTTTGAGTGATTTAAAGCAAGGGATGAAGTGAATGTTTTGGGTATGGGGGAATTCTTTTATTTTATTTATATGATTCGTTTGTCTTTATTTGCATCTGATTTTCTTGGTAAGTGAATGTCAATCTGTATTGATGCTTTACTGTGAGAATATGGCTGTATATGCACTTTCAGACCATCATTGGTGCAGTGGTAGCTAGTGCTCAGACGTCACCCGCGGGTCAGGGTTCAGTTCACCTTCAGTTTAGCCAACTGAAAAAGGAGTCATATTCACAAATACGATCGAAGCAGCTTCTCGAAACAGGCTATTGGAGTTTGACACCATAGTCAGCTGAATCTAGAAGCTGTATTGCTTGCACTTTAATACACACTGCTGTGTAAATATGAGTGAATAGCATTATTCACAAATGCAATTCAATGGTTTTTTTCAGTATGATAAGCCAGTCAGTGATTTGGACTCATACGCTACTTTTTTTTTTTTTAATTAATGCAAGCAAGCGATCAAGTTTTGAATCTTACATTTCTGCTTCCTACTCTTCACCTTTTTTTGTTACCACTGCTGCTTCAGACATGCTAAGACTTGGAAAATACCACTTTAAACCACAGTCACACAGGCCGAGAGACCGGTTGACAATTGCCTGGCAACCATGCGGTGCTAAGGAGAAATATATATTCCCCGACTTGTTGCAAGTGGTTGCTGACAGTTGCTTTGAAATCGAGTGCTAAAGGCCCAGTCAAGCTGGCCTAGAGACTAGTCAGTGACCCCCTTGTTAATCACTGGCCACAGGAGAAAAATGTGTTTTCCCAAACAGTTGGCAAGTGGTTGCAGGAGGTTGCTTGCTGTCTCAAGATGCAGTTGGTCATAAAGGGGTATACAATACTGCAGTGAAAACCTAATGATTGCTTTGCAGTTTGCTGCAGTTGCCTGTTGTTTGGATGGAAGACACCAACTTGTCTGCAAATGTAATTTGCTAAGTGTGACGCAAACCTAAATCAGAGACCATTTGCCTTTAAAGTAAAAGTTGCACCTTTTGAAAGTTCCTGGTTTTAGCAGTAATGCACAACTTTGCAGGCAAACACTCTGTTTTCAGTTTGTGTCACACTCTTCAGTTTTCACTTCTGCTGTTTTTATCACTGTCTTCCGTCCAAACAGTTCGTCCTGCAGGGGGACGCCTCGGTGTTCCCCTGCAGGAGGTGGCTGCACGACCTGACCCTGGATGATGCAGAAAAGGATGGATGGATGGATGGATGGATTCCCTCTTTGCAACCAGTTTCACTGGGTGACAGCCAGCAAACTCCAGTAACCATTTACCAGTGAATTTGGGAATGTGCATTTTTCCATTGTGACCAGAGGTTGCCTGGTGGTCCCCAAGTAGTCAGTAGGCTCATGAGATCTTACATAATTAGTTTTAAGTCTTTAATTCATTTTTAGTAGAAAATGATTGAATATTTGCTCTGAAAAACTCGAGTTCTCTTGAAAATTGCTTTAAATAGCATTGAAAGGTACAAACAGCTAATTAGCTTACTAGCTGATCAAGTTGTAATTATTAATCTTGCTGTTGTGAGGTTTACATCTATTCAGGATAATTACAAGTTTGCCTTTGGCATAAGTTTTTATTTGCTGCTGACACTTAAATTTGTGTCTAATTTGCTGTTGGTCTCATTTTACAGCTGCTACGTGATGTAAACAAACTGCAGTCAGTTTTACGCTGGCTCTCGTTTCACGTAGCTACTGTGAGGCCCAAACGTTTGTCCTGTCTTTAAGCAGTTAGCACTTATACAGGACTTTAATCACAGTATATTTGTGTGTTTATGTTTTAAAGACATTTTTTATATGTCCTTGTGAACAGCCAGCCACACAGCTTTGGTAATTTCTCATGTTCTTTTACTTTTACACAACCTCGATAGGTCAACGTGGCTCCGATGTAACTTCAGTCTGTCCTCTCTTCCCCCTCTTGCACTCCTCATTTGTTGTTTTTTAAAATCTTTTACAGCTTAAGTAATCAGTACAGGTTGTTCATTTTTTAAATATATAAATTTTTTACATTTTCAGGGGATTATTTTTATTTGTGTATAAATATCTTTTCCACCTCTCACTAATAATTTACATATAGGGCCTTGTGACACCTTTAAAAATATGAATTATTTTTTCTTTTCTTTTTTTTTTTTTTGGAATAACCAGGTTATCGTTTCAGTGAAAACATTTCTGAGGCGTATTGTTTATAAGCTAAAATGTTGCCAAATCCATCATCCAGTTGGTGGAACTGAACGTGACTGAGCCTGACTTCTGCTCTCCACAGTCGCTTGAGCTGTATCATTTGTTAAGCTTGACATTTGCTCGTACTCCTGATCTGAGTCAGTAAAAACAAACGGCACTCACATCCTGATCTCGCCGCCTGTCCGACCTCCAGCTAAGGTTCATCGTGCAATGTGTAGACCTGCCATGTAAATCTCAGTGTTGTGACAAGAATATTGCTTTTGATGGAAAACAAGCCTCACTGCACAAAAAAGAAGTGTAAAAAAAACAAACACGAGACAATAAATCACAAAACAGAGACCAAAAAAAAGATGTATACAACTATCCATACCTCATTGTACTGCTTTGCACCAGAGTGACGGAGCAGGAGTGATCGTCTCAAGCATGGAAACACATGGAACAGGAGCCAGGAAGATGAACCTTGAAAAGGTTTTTTTTTATTTTTTGGAGGAACAGTTCGGCACGCCTGGCTTAAGCCTCTTCACGTCCCAGCTGAACTGGATAAAAAGTAGCAGCATGTCTGGCAAATGTGATAAAATGCTTACAGGGTCTATTCAGGTTATAAGATGCATCATTGTGACAGTGTTGTTTCTCAGAAAAAAAAAAAGATGTTTGCAAATGACTTATTTTGTTATGTTTGTAAGGATCTGGTGAAATATGAAGCCAAGCTTTGAGGTATTAATTGTCAGCTGGCAGATTTTTCATCCTTCCGCGTGTGCTGCTCTGACAAATCGAGTGAGGACTGAAGCTTCATCAGGAGCCTGAGGGGGTGTCCCGAGTCATCGTCAAATAAAACTGTTAATGCAAGTGTAAATTAAACTCCAATATTCTTCTGAATTGCACAAAAGCATGCAGAGCTTGCTGTCTCTTCAAGTGCAAAACCGCAATTACACATTTGCATTGACTGTATTTTAATGCACTCAATGCGAATTTTAAAACCTTTCTTGTTCAAGGCACTTGAACAAGAAAGGTTTAGGACCCCGAGTCCCAAACTGCTGTTCTCACGATGAGTGCTCTCGTTTTTTGCTCTTCTTTGTCGCTGTCTGCAGCTTCTCTTCACAGTGAATTTTCTGCAATAGAACACAACCTGGCTCTAATCAGTCTCTGAGACACATCATGTGAGGTCATGCACGAGCACTAGGTTATTTCCTGTTTGCGTAGCAGCCATCGGTTGGTTGGCAGAGCACGGTGCTGAATGTAACGCTGAACGAGATGCGAGCTTGAAGCGCCCCGGACAACAGTTTGATGTTGTGTTTGATTCTGCTGGTCGTGGGTTTGTGACGGGCACGATTGCTGTTTGTCTTGTTTTCTGTGACAAATCATTCAATGCACAATCAGACGATGACATCTCAGTGGCTAGAAGCTGTTTGTGTTTGTGGCTCTGTGGCATCCATCTTCAGTATTATAAAATGATTTGAGATCAGTCTGCCTACTTTGTCTCTGTCCACGTGATTGGGAGGTGTGTTGTCTCGGTTTCAGATGCACACACAAACACAAGGCGAGCAAACACTAAACTACCAAATATAAAAGTGCAATATGCAATACTCTGCAAAAGTCTTGAGCCACTCTTGATTTTCTATATTTTGTTGGCAAATTGCAGCTTGTCATTTCTTTAAGTAGTCTTCAGGAATAGTTCTCCAGGCATCTTGAAGGATATTTCAGAGCCCTTCTTTGGATGTTGGCTGCCTTTTGATCCATATTTTGTCCAGTGATCCCATCCGGTAATGTTGAGCTCTGAATTTGGATTCATCACTTTCAGTTTTGAGCCCAGTTCTTGTTTAATGTGGCATACCTCAGCCTTTTCTCCCTGTTTCCCTTCCTTAAGAATGGATTCTTGCCAGCCACCCTTCCACTGAGACCCTGTCTGATGAGGCCTCAGTGAACAGTAGATGGATCAACTGAAGGTTGATGCATCTCTCGGGTCCTGTGTCAGCGCTTTGCTGGATTTTTTTTTCTTTCTATTTCTTAAGGACTGACTTTCAGATGCTGTTCATCTGCTGAAGATGGTTGTTTAGGCCGGCCACTTCTTCTTTTGCCCTCCAGTTTCCTCACACTCCACATCATGCTGAGAGATTCCACGTTTTCGGCTAGTTCCTGTAGTAGGAATCACCATGTTGATGCAGAAATACTATTTTCTGCCTGGTAAACTGTGTTATCATTAGCATTTTTTTTGTAGATTCAACTAATGAAATGGGAACAAATTATGTGATTTGTGACAGTCTGTTAGTTACAAAGTGCCAAAAGTTACAATTTAAAATTGGTTCTTTGCTAAGTTGTCTCTTATGTGTAGACACCACACTGGTTTATCCCTTGATTTAGGTGCCTTTTTTAATTCTTGAATGATTCATAGGTCAGTCTTAGGTGGTTTAACTAACTAACAACAGCAACAACAAACAAATGTTCCTCTTAAAATGCATGGGCACAAGGACTGGACTGAGAATGAGTGAACAAGCAGCCAATGTCCAAAGAAAACATTTGAAAGTCCTTCAGAAAGCCGGAGAGCTCGCGATCAAAACCACTTTAAAATGACAGGAAAGTCTGGCTCCTTGGAAGCAAAATTTATGGAAATGAGGAGTGACTCAAGACTTTTGCACATTACTTTATAAATATGGTTATTAAAGGGAAATGCATTTAAACAAATGATATTCAAACTTATTTATGCATTATATATTACACATACAAGTCCAAGTGTACCTAACAGATGCCATTGTGTGTGCTGCAATAAAAATAAAGGGGGAAACATTTACAGTAATTTCACAGCATTTACACGCTTGTTTTGATCAAAAGATGAAATTTTCCATATACAGATGTATTTGGATCCTTTGCAGAGGTATTCCTAACTGTGGTCAGAAGCATCCTGATCCCTTTGGCTGTTACATAGTTGTTTTTTCTCCTGCGTGTGGTTTACAAAGTCCTCACCACAAAAAAACACTTCTGCTCAACCTCATTTGCAGTCCAGGCTTTTTTTCCCACTGCTAATCTACATCAGTATGTGACACGGCAACTTGGTGCCCGCCTAGTTGCATGTTTGACCCGCACTCAAAGAATGAGCAGCTCCTTTACAGTCTGCCATTGCTTCCACTCAGCTCACTGACTCTTAACTCTGAAACGTCTTTGCTGTGAGCAAAGCACAGCAAATCCTGTGTGTTATGCTGCAAGAACAAACACACAAGTCTTCAAGCACTCCCGGCACCTGAGTGACTAAAAGGCCCAGTCAAATTTTTATTTATTTATTTTTGACAGAAAGAAAAAAAAAATCCTTGTATGTTTAGCATTGGCACAGCGCCGGCTGATGTGGTTAACTTCACCATCTGTTTGCCGCTCCTGTTATTTTAATACACGCAGATTCCACACATTCAGCCTTTTACATTTCTGCTGTCAGACAACAGAGTGGGCATGAAGTGGTGACCCAAAGGCTGCATACTAGGACTCAGTTCTATAGTGTGCAAACCAGCCGTCACTTTCAAGCCATTTTTCGGGCTGCTGCTCTGATGTCACCACATCGTCTGACGGTATTACCACTGATGTGATTTAAATATAATAGCTGTGCTGTGCTTCCAGCTCTACTTTTTACTTTGGCTCAAGTGTTTTTGTTAGCATTCTGCGGCTATGCCTGTTACATTCATAACCAACATTGCTTCACTTTGATCTTGCCAACTGACCAATAAAAGGAGACGTTCCCAGAGGGGCTGTAAAGAGACGGCAGCTGAAATGCAACAGCAGTAAATGAGAAAAATGTCTCTTTTCAACATTAAAGCATGTAAACCCACTCACACACACTCCCAGATAACATGAGTGTGTAAATGGGAATAATACGGGCGCTGTCATTATCCTTGAGTTATATCCTGCGGATATTCATGACAGAATAATAATAATCAAGCTACTAAAACCATGGCGAGGCATAGATCAGGTCGAGCTTTGAACTCAATGTGAAAAAAAAGGAAATGTTTACAACCACCGTAGCACTCTTTTTACTAATTTGGCCACCTGGCCAAATGGAGAAGGCTAATCAAGTAGGAAAGGTGTTGTGGAAAGGATGAGTCAGAAGCCAGCAGTCATTCAAACAGAGCATCCTGTGAAGAAATGGTACTTATACAGCACCTTTACTCAATGTGAGCCCTTAAAGTGTTTTTTTTTATTACAAGTCTCATTCACCTAATCACACACACACACTTCTGCTTTAATGGATGCATCAGGGACAACTCGGGTTCAGTATCTTACCTGAGGATATATTGACACATGGACAGGGATCGATCCGCTGATCTTTCAATTCAATCAACCCGCTCTATCACCTGAGCCACAGCCGCCCCAAATAATACGGGCTCCACTGCTGTCCTTTAGCTGTATCCTGTCGATATAACACATTATTTGGCTGTGACTCAGGTGGTAAAGCGGGTTGTCTACCAGTTGAAAGGTCGATGGAGCCATCCCTGGCTCCTCCTGTCCATGTGTTGACGTATCCTTGGGTCAGATGACAGAATAATAATCAAGAATGTGTCAGAAAGACAACCGGAGCAGCTCTGAATTAAAAGCTCATGGCAGCAAACCAACATAATCTGATCTGCTGTGTTCACTGCCTTTTAAATATCACAGGGTGTGTATACAGGCCACTGCTGATTGGGTAACACTCCTGACACACCCACCAAATGATAGAAAAGGTACTTTAAAACCCTTAGCAAAACACTGCACTCTGTTCAGGTTGAACATGTCCCTGATGCAGTTACCACAGTGAAGCATGATGGAGGCAGTGTCCACAATTACAGTATTGAAATCTTTCTTTTTCCCATGCTTCACCTCTCCACAACCATAATTTTGTGCTGTGGTGCCCAGGGATGGATACATATTATTGTGGACCAGGCAGGAAGCAGCAGCTCTTCACGCTTTTTCCATGCTCGTGGACAGGAGGTGAACCAAGCTTAAAAACAGAAAAACAAAAGTGTACTCTTCACAACACGTTTCATACCTCAGCTACAGATCACAGTGTAACATACAAACATCAGTCCATTTAGACTGTTGCCCGATCTCACCTGTCACCCCGAGCACTGTAAGCACACTCGGCTCTCTCATTAACCTTCTTAATCACCACCACCATTGCTTCACAATGGCAAATAAATAAAACATACCAGGGGTAAAATCCTCAGGATAAAAGAAAACAACCAAATTAGGTACATGTGTATAAATAGGGGATGGCGGTGACTGTGGCTCAGGAGGTAGAGCAGATCATCTACTAATCATAATGTTGGTGGTTTGATTCCTGGCTGCTCCAGATACTCAATGCAGAGTTGCTCCCGATGCGTTCCTCGGAGTGTGTGAATGTTAGATAGAAAGTGCTTGTGTGAATGGGTGAATTCGACATGCTGTACAAAGTGCTTTGAGTGCTCAAGTAGAAAAGTGCTATTGAAGAACTAGTCCATTAACCAAATAGCAACCAAATACCATGCAGAAAAAGCTGCAGAAAATCTTGAAGGGGTGACTCCAAAGTGTCGGTTTGCACATTTGCCTAACAAATGAATGATCCCTGGTTGGATCCTGAGAGGAGACACAAATCCCTTGGGGGTTGGATCAGGAAGGTCAATCAGTGTAAAAATCTGCCAAGTCAAAATAGCTACCCGCTGTGGCAACCTCTCGTGAATAAGGAAGCAGCTGAAAGAAGCTACTTCCATCCCAAAAACGTCCCGCTGAGGCTCAACACATCTGTGTACATCACCCTTGTTCCTGAACATTGGTGTCAATAAAGTAGAAAAATGTTGTGCTGAAAAATGAAGCAAAACAAAAAAAACATAGGTGGGCATCCTATGCCCGGGTGCTCTGGTTGTGCTGGCTGGTGTCCTTCCCGGGCTTTGGTTCTTTTCACTGTCCCTCGGCTCGTGCAGTGCTGGGGGCTCTTCTTTGTGGGTGCCTGTGCTGCCTGGGTGTGACCGGGTTGTGCTCTCTGACCTCTGTTGGGTCTTGGCGAGGGCCCCAGGCACTGGTGGAGATCTTCCTGCATGTTTCTGCCTTGGCACAGAGGTGCCCACTACTTCTTGGCCTTTAATGTAGGTTGCAGCCACTTGGGTTCTTATCACCATCCTGTGTTGTGATGTTTGGACTCTGGTGGCTTTGTTGAGAGTGGGGGTGCAATCAGAATCACCACGCTGCCTGATTTGGTGTCTGCTAGTCTCTTTATCCTGGTTTAGGTGTCTGGATGCTGGCTTTCACTGGGGTGTGGTTTGCTGGTGACTTTTTCTGAAAGAAAAATTTCTCTCTCATGTTTGAGTCAAGTTCACCACTTTTGATTTGAGAAAGATCACATGCATGTCCTCCAATCTGCATGCATGCACACACACACACACACAC
>JASGAU010370322.1:0-16175 GCA_030220045.1 Australoheros facetus | reverse complement strand
GTCAACATGTGAAGCCACTGTCCATTCTGGCAACACGACACATTTCCACAAAATGAGCCATTCATGTGTACTGCACTCTCAGAATACAGGGCATTACATATGTGGCAGTGCTATAGAAAAGATTTTTTTTCCTGATTTCTTAGGGGTTTTTTTTTTTGTATATTTGTCACACTTAAATGTTCCAAATCAAACTATTTTTAACATTAGACAAAGATAACATGAGTAAATTAAGACTAAAGAACTGCAGGCCTCACTTGACCTCACACTCACATTCACTCAATATTCTGTGGACTACATCTGGCATAAAAATAACTGCATTTCATAAAAAGATCACAATACCAACAGTCAAACATGGTGGTGGCAGTGTGATGGTCTGGGGCTATTTTCCTGCTTCAGGACCTGGACAACTTGCTGTAATTGAGAGTAAAATTCTGTCTGCAAGTCCCCATCTGAATGGCTCCCAAAAAAAGAATTTTAAAAAAATGAAGGTTTTGTAGTGGCCTCATCAAAGTCTGGACCTATATCTGATTCAGATGCTTTGGTCTGACCTCAAACAGACTGTTCATGCTCAAAAACCCTCCAATGTGGCTAAATTAAAACAATTCTGCAAAGAAGAGTGGGCCAAAATTCCTCCACAGCGATGTGAAAGACTCATTGCCAGTTATCACAAACGCTTGATTGCAGTTCTTGCTGCTAAGGGTGGCACAACAAGTTATTAAGTTTAGGGGCAGTTATGTTTTCCACACAAGGTCAAGTAGGTTTGGATAACTTTTTCCCTTAATACACAAAATCATAATTTAAAAATAGCATTTTGTATTTACTCAGGTTATTTTTGTCTAATATTAAAATTAGTTTGATAATCTGAAACATGGAGACGCAAGACGCTGAAAACATCGTTGTTCTCATTGCAGGCCACAAGTTGGCGATGTGGCTATAGGAGTCACAACCATAGTGTCCCAGTACCCACATTTTCACACTGTTCTCATGTAAACGGGAGGCCGAAACAAATCAAAACTTTACCATTTTCACCTGAGGCCCCATTTACACAAGAACGCTTTCAGTGGAAACAGTTTCATTTTGCCATTTTTGTTTTCGAATTGTAATGTGTTCAGACGGAAACGTTTCAGAAACCATCTCCGTTTACACAGAAACGCAAGACGTTGAAAACGCTGTATTTCCCATTGCCAGTCCACAAGTTGGTAGTGTGGATATAGGAACCGCAACCATAATGCACATGTGCAAGTGCCCCCATTTTCAAAAAGTAGCATTTTCGCTTCTTTACACAGAAATGGAAACCGGAACTTTTCGAAAATGCTCCACTCTGGAGTTTTCAAAAAGAATCGTTTTCACGCTGTTCTCGTGTAAACGGGAGGCTGAAATGCATCAAAATTTCACCTTTTTCATCGGAAAACGTTCTCGTATAGGCCCGCCTGTGAGAAACTCTGTGGCTGGTGGAGAGGGGGAAACTTATCCATATCATGGAAACGTGTAGGTGAAGCAATGATGACATTCAAAACACTATCCAGTCAAAGGTCAAAGACAAACTTAAGTGTTTCAAGCTGAAAATTAGACATGGAAATCTCACTCTCAATGGCATAAAAGGTACTTTCCCTTATTTCCCAAGGGGTCGCCACAAAGGATGGATTTGTATATTTGATTTGGCAAAACTTTTACACCGGATGCCCTTCCTGATGCAATCCTTCCAGACTTGGGGCCAGAACTAGGTGTACACTAGCTTGTGTAAAATGAAAACAAAAACAGCATGGAATGATTTGTAAAATCATTTAAACCCTATGCTTAACTGGAAAACCCTACAAAGACCACATATCAATTTTGGAAGGTAAAATATTTTTAATAATTAATGCTCATATAGGATTCTTTTCAAAACTGACTGTTCTAGAAAAGTTGTGTAATAATAATAATAATAATAATGATAAAAAAAAAGTCAGTTTCAACATTCAACATTTGAAACTGGGAAATTTCCAACTTTCCCAACTAAAATGTTTTAACAGTGACCATTAATGTGAATTCAATCTAAACTCACTCTAAATTAAGGTTTTCTTTGCAGTGAGTTCGTTTTCTATTAACTTCTCTTATCCTTAAATGAACTTTTTGGCAATGCCTTAATAATGCCAATGGCTTGAATTTTATTTTATATATTATGGTGAATAAACTATTTTTGAGTCTTTTCAATACAGTATGCACAATGCCAATTCCAAAAAAAGTTGGGCCACTGTGTGAAATATACAAAAAAAACTCAGAATGCAATCAATTGTAAATCGTAAGGAAAGCAGCTGCTGGACTTTTGGGAGAGGAATGTTGTCCCATTCTTTTCTGATATAGCTAGCTGCTCAAAAATCCCGGGACTTCTTTCTTGCATTTTCTGTTTTGTGATGCACCAAATGTTTTCAGTTGGTCAAAGGTCTGGACTGCAGGTGGACCAATTCATCACTCGGGCTCTTCTACTATGAAGCCATGCTGTTGTAATAGCTGCAGCATGCAGTTTAGCATCATCTTGCTGAAATATGCAAGACCTTCCCTGAAAAAGACATCATCTGAATGAAAGAATATACTGCTGCAAAATCTGTATATAGCTTTCAGCATTGATGGGGTCTATCCAGATGTCCAAGCTGCCAATTCCTTAGACATGAATCCACCCCCAGACCATCAGCAGGTTTTTAAGATGAGCACTGATAAGAAGCCAGATGTTCTGTCTCCTCTTTAGTTTGGAGGATCCGGTGTCCATGTTTTCCAAAAAGAATTTCACATTTTGATTTGTGTGACCACAGAACAGTTTTCCACTTTGCTTCAGTCCATTTTAAATGAACTTTGGCCCAGAGAAGACAGCGGTGTTTCTGGATCATGTTCACATATGGCTTCTTCTGTTGCACAATAGAGCTTTAACCTGCATTTGTGGATGGCACGGTGAACTGTGTTCACAGCCAGTGATTTCTGGATGTGTTCCTGAGCTGATGCAGTGCAGTTTCCCCACAACAGAATCATGATTGTTTTTTATGCAGTGCCACCTGAGGACCCAAAGATCACGAGCATCCAATATTGATTTTCAGCCTTGTCCCTCGTGCAGAGAGATTTCTTCAGATTTTACTTTTGATAATATTATCTACTGTAGATGATGAGATATTCAAAGTCTTTGCAACATTATTTTGAAGCTGTTTCACAATTTGTAGATGGAAGTTTTTTTGCAGATTGATGAACCTCTGCCCATCCTGACTTCCTAGAAACTCTAAGTTGCTATTTTTCCCCAACTTTTTTGAGACTGTTGCTACCATCAAATCCAAAATGCGCTAGTATTTTTCATGAAATAAAGGATAAGCGGAAGAGAATTGATGGATAGTAAAATGTCTCAGTTTAAACATATCACACGTTTTCTATGTTCTACTGTGAAAAAATTATGGGTTTATGAGCTTTGCAAATCATTGCATTCTGTTTCTATTTACGTCCCAACTTTTTTGGAAGCTGCTTTGCACTTACTGCGGTCTACTTTCAGACAATACACTCAAAACAGGGGACAGCACAGCCATTGAACCAACCATTATTCTTCTCAACAGCCAAATGCACATTAGATTTACAGTATAAGGTGTCTTGCTTTATAAAATGCTCTTTTGTAAAGTAGGATTAAAACATTTGTGCATTAGCACAGGTTTTAAAAGCCACACCTGAAACTGAATTGCAATGTCCGCAAGTCATCAAATTACAATCTGAGATTAAAATAAAATAACACAACACCAACCAATTAATTAATCCAAGTTTAAATTAAGAATAAACTGAGTCTAGAAAACTTTGTGTCATTTTAAAGGATTTACAAACTGATCCTATCATGTTCTAGATATTGTTGTACATTAATAATTCTACAACTCAAACAACTTACAAATAGATATTTCGCACTGACCACAGAATCACAGACAGCCTTCCCAAATGTTAATTCATTATAAAATAAAACAGAGACCTAAGCTGACTGACTTTAGTGAGAATCTGCTGAAGTGGTGCACAAATGCACCTGTTGTCTCAGATGGAATGACAAAAAGGTCACGAAATGAAAATCCATCGAGGTCACCGCTGTTTGTCAACAACCACACAGGCCAAACATGTTGCTCTGCAGAATCGCTGAAGCCCAGCTGCTGACAGCTGCGTGTGTATCAAAGGAAAACTGTGCGGTGCATTACCTCCATAGTCTGCAGCCCGTGGCAGAAAGTCAGCGTTTTCTCCGGATCCATGGCTAAACCCCCATCACCACTGTCCCACTCCACAGACAAGACAGCCTCCCCATCCGCCATTCCCCCAAACGGGCTGATGCCCCTCCCCGTCTCCGCTGCACGCTCCGGCGTAGCGGGGCTGCTCTCTCGCTCTATTTTATGGATGGACCTGCGCAAATTCACAACACAGACGGCTGAGTCGTCGGCTGTTGTTTGCTGTAGTAGAAGAAAGATGTTTCACTCGTAGAGACGGACGGAGCAGAGCATGATGTCATGCTTTTTTTCAGCCACCACAGTACTTACATGGGAGCGCTGTATGCTTTGATTGGCCGGAGCTCCCAGCAACAGCCACAGAGAGGCTGCTGTGAGGGTCCACACAGTGTTGCTCTGTTAAATATGAATATAACCACAACGAAACCAAACCAGTGAAAATAAATGAATCAAAAGAATAGCAAAAATAACAGCTTTGCTCTGCTATGACTTATCTGAGCCTAAAATCAGTTAATTTGAATATACTTAGGTTATAGTAATAGGAGCAAACGAGCTGTTGAAATTAGTTTTGAAATTCAGAGAAATCTCTAAACGTGTACAGAGCTTAACTTTTGTAAAACATTTGCACCGCACATGCCTATATTTGATGTAAGTTAAGCCTTCAATTACATTTTACATTATTTAATTGTATAATTGTCAGATAAATAGTTGACACTGCAAGATTTCAGACTATTTTCTCTAAAATACACTAAAAAAATTACTAGGATCTTCTAATTGCTAACAGTTGTGACAGCTTTCTAAGAAACTGGTTGTTAAGCCACAGCCAATCAGAATGCTCCTTGTTGGCTGCTGGTGTTCAAAAGGACTGGAAAGGAGCTGAGGACTGTAAAAGAGTCAGTGGTATGTTTTTATGTCTTTTTTTTCTCAAGTGTGTGTGAGCAGGCAACCCATAAGTAAATACAAGAATTGTTGTTAATGTATCTCATACACAGGCACAACAACTATGTTCTAGGCCCCGGGGCAGATTTTTTGTTTTTGAAGGGCCCCTTATTGCCACCTTATAGCATAGAAGATGCAGTGTGAATGTTGAGAGTTGAATGATTTTACCTTGCTTTGCTGTAATTGCTGAAATCTTTAGGAAACTTGTTGAAGGTCCTGGAATGCATTGAATTGCTGACCCACAAGCCTGAGTGTAAAACTGTCGAAAGCTGAATGTTGTGCACAAAAATGCAGAAAAGTATGAACATTTAATCTGCATTTAAGAGAAAAACTCAGAAAAACTGCATCACTAAACACAAAAGTGGTCGCAAAACTTAGCTGCGAACAGCTTTACCCTTGAAATGGTGCAGAATGATACAGCAGGAAGCTGTAGGAACAATGGATACAAGAGGAATTAATACAGAAAGCCTGAAATTAGCTGAATAACAGAAACCCATGTTACAAAAAACCTGACTAATTGAAAAAACAAAACATGTAGAATCAAAAATTGTTAAATTGAAGTTTATGTGGTTTGAAGCACTGAAAGACTTGATACTGAAATTGTTATATGCTGGTTTTTGAAAATGAAATACTGATATGGACTGAGTAATGTGTTAGGAATGAAAGGATGCCACATCGTTTGATGGCAATTAAAATAATCAACCTACAGAGGGCTGAATTCAAAGACACCCTGAAAATCGTAGTAAAAAAAAATGATACAGCAGGCTAGTTCTTTTTGAGAAAATTTCATTGTAGCAACTCAAAATTATACTTAGTAGTTTGTAAGGCCCCCACGTGGAATGGCAGTCCATTAAATATCCATGTCCCTACATGGATATGCCTCCCCAGACCATCACTGATCCACCACCAAACCGTTTATGCATGTTACAGGCAGCATAATGTTTTCCACGACTTCATGTCTGTCACATGCACGTAGGGTGAACCTCTGAAAAGCACGGGGCATTGGTGGTGGACCTGCCAATTCTGGTAATCTATGGCAAATGCCATCCCTGAGGAGCTGGACTACCTGTGCAACCTGTGTAGGGTCCAGGTATCGCCTCATGCTACCAGTAGTGCCAGTATTGACACTGACCCTGGCCAAATGCAAAACTAGTAAAAACTCATTGAGAAAAGATGAGGAGGGAAAAAATTCCTGTTTTGGGGGTTGTCTCATTGTTACCCCTCTTGTGCGTCTGTTGTTAATTTTGTTACCACCAAGGCAGCCAAAACTGATTAACAGCCCCCTCTGCTACTTAACCAACTAGATCAAAATCACAGAAGTTTAACTGACTTGATGCTGTACTCTGATTTAAAAGTGTTTCTTTACTCAGTGAGCAAAATTCTAAAAAAACAAAACAAAACAAACAAAAAAAAACAAAGTTAAATTGAGATCTTTCTTATCTAGAATTTTGCATTTGTCAGCATTTGGGTTATTTTTGTTTGTATAAGTTCATGCATTTTCTGTCTCAAAATCATTGTAAACTTTATTTTGAATTCCATTTCTTTATTTGTGCAGCCCAAACTGACCTGGGTAGACACAAATTCAACAGTACATCACAAGAGGGCAGCAGACAACGTGCTTTTGCTTTTCGAGCCTTCCTCCCCCCAGGTTCAATGACCTATGGTGGAAAAACAAAACTTATTCTTAGAAAAGCAGCAATAGTTACAGATGTATACAGTTGTACTTAATGAAATCATTTAGTCTTGTCATTAGGTGATTTATTCATTGTGACGCACAGCCTCTTCATTATGCTCTCTTCTGTAGGTTTGTTTAAGGCCTTTGAAACAAAAGGGAAAAAAAGAATGCCTTAACTGCTTTTGTTGCCACACCTATAGTTTTCCCCACGTTGCATACCTGTGGGTGAAATCCCTTACTGTGTAATGCATGTTTGAGCTCTTACACACTAGTTTTGATTCATCTTTTTAGGGTAAACCCAATAAATTAGCCTGGAATTATAGGTGGCACTAATTATCAGGGTGTTATCTGTTTAGAAGGGCACATGTGTTAATTGGTTCATAGCCACACTGTGCCACATACCGTTTCAGTGAGCATGTGAAGTTTGAAATTGTTTGCAGCTCTACACACGAGGCAAGAGTAGATTTAAAGATACTCTTATAATCTTATATTTCTGTTTAAATTTGTGTACAAAAAATGGGGTCAACTACGTTCGTTCTTTCTTTTCTTTTTTGTTAATATATCAGGTCAACTGTGGTACTGTACCAAGATTTACTGTAATTTACAGAGTACTAAAGAGAAGACAACTGGTCAACCTGTTTGTGACAAAAATACACTTCCCCCAACCTCTTTTACACACACACACACACACACACACACACACACATGCGCGCAAGCAACACGAGTGTTAAATATATTATGGCTTTCCTTCTACTGAAAATTCATTGACACAATATGCTCTTGTATACAGGGAAAGGTCCAGTTTTTGTTTAGAATCTGCACATTTCATTGCACATTCATATCACTCAACTGATCTGTGAAAATGTGCAATACCGTTTGGAGGAAACTCAAAATGAAACTCATTTCAGGCTTTGTGTTTTCACACTGTGAGGTTAGTGCTTTTGTTCCTGCTAATGGCTTTGTAATTTCTCTGTAACTCATAGAATGTTTTACATGATTACATAAATTTCAGACTAACTGCATGAGTCGTGACCGTGCAGTCTTCCTCTTCTTCCTCACAGTCTCACGTCAGAGGGTTTTCTTTTAAATCCGGAGAGGGAAGTAGCTACTGCACAAAGCAGCATCCAAAATATGTCAAAATACAATAAATGGCATTAAAAATGTATACATTTATTTTTTATTTAGATAGAAGCAATTGAATGTGTTAGTTTAGGGCAGATTTTTATCAGAGGCTGTTTGTTACTGAATCCTGAGCCAGTAGATGCATGTGAAGTTCAAATGGCACTTTAAAAACCAACATCATTTCTCTGCAAGCATGATTTATGAGTGACTTGTTTTCTGCTTTCCAGGAAGAAAATTGTGAGGAGGTGAAATAAATACCTTGGCATGAGAAAAAGGAAAGTTTTCACAGTCCTGCATACAGTCCTGTGAAAAGTACACCCCATGATTCAATAGCTTGTAGAACCACCTTTAGCAGGAATAACTTGAAGTAATTGTTTTCTGTTTGACTTTATCAGCCTCTCACATCGTTGTGGAGGAATTTCACCCCACTCATCTTTACAGCTTTGCTTCAGTTCATTGAGGTTTGCAGGCGTTTGTTATGTACAGCTCTTTTAATGTTCTGCCACAGCATTTGAATCAGGTTGAGGTCTGGACTTTGACTGGATCATTGCAACACCTGGATTATTTTCTTTTTTAGCCATTCTGTTTTAGATTTGCTGCTGTGGTCGACTCAGTGGCTCCAAGGTGCCCAGGTCCTGTGGTTGCAAAACAAGCCCAAAGCATCACCCTTCCACCACTGTGCTTGACAGTTGGTATGAGGTGTTTTTGTTGATATGCTGTGTTTGGTTTTTCATCAAACATGGTACTGTGCATTATGGCCATCATCTCTGAAGGACGTTTCTCCAGAAGTCTTGTAGTTTGTTCAGATGCAAACCTACACCATGCTGCCACGTTCTTTTTTTAGAGGGAATGGGCTTTCTCCTGAAAGCCCTTCCAAACAAGCCATACTCGTTCAGTCTTTTTCTAATTATGATGAACTTTAACATTTAACACACTGATCCCTGTGGAGTCTGAAACGTAGCTCTTGGGTTTTGTGCAGTTTCTCTGAGCTTTTCAGAGCCTTAACTTGGGGTGAATTTGCTGGGACGTCCACTCGTGGGAAGATTGCGGCGTTGTGCGCACACACACACACACACACACACACACACACACACACACACACACACACACACACACACACACACCTGAATGCTCTAGACCAGCAAACTGCCAAACCTTTGGCTTTTATAGAGGCCCAATCCAATAAAATCACAGGTTCTGTGTGGGATTAAGTGCAGTCAGGGACCAAACTTGAGAGTTCATATTGAAGACTTTGAAACAGTTACCAACAAAGCGATGATATGACAGTAAGGACTGTTTCCTGTGGCTATGCTTGCTATCATTTTGAAACCTATCAAATGACAGATATTCATACATCTCGACATTCATGTCACAGCGTACAGCAGACAGAGAAAGTACGTAATTCATGCAACTTTAAACTTCCCTTTTCTCTATAAATCTCCAAAAAGCCCAGAAGAAGAAGCCACCATGGCTTAGTAATTTGCTAATTTCAGGAAATGCAAAGTAGTCTGGTACTGCAAAAACAGCATGCATCTGCCTGCATTCACCACACTGTCAATTCACATCCTGTGCCTCTTGGTCATGTGATATTTAAAAATGCCACTGTAAATGACAGCACAGTGCACGGTGGGTCCCCGATGGGCCCCTGAAGTGGATGGCAAAATTCCATACACTTTGTGTTAGTAGCAGCCATTTTTCCCAGCACTGAAGGAGCACAGAGCTTGCTGCTAGTCTGCATGACAAATTATAGCCTAATTTGCCTTTTCTCCGTGTGTGCCTTTGATTGTGTGCATATCAGAAATGTTAATGCTTGAATTTAATGAAAGCTACTAACCCGTAGTTCTCTTTACACTGCTTTACCCCGGCCCTGCACTGCACTGTATTTGATCTGGTATTTTAAAAACCACAGGTTCTTAATTTATTCAGATGTCTGATCAGAGCTCCGCAGATTAAAACCACTGATAAAGTTCAGCACTGTAACATCAAATCGATTGTTATCTGTATCAACAACCTCTGCTGTTGTGTTTTTATCAGATATTTATATACTGTTATGTAATTTATTTTTGAAGGAGCAGTAAGAGTTTAACAATAAAAAAATAAGTATAAATAAAAAGATTAGAGAATATAACTAGTCCAGTGTTTGCCTGAATGCAGATTGTCAAACTGCACTACAATTTCCATCTTCAGTCTGCCTGGTGAAAAAGTGGACACTTTCAAATGTCCGGACCCAGTGTGCAAATATTGACGCCTATCATACACTCGCTGTCTTCAGGCCTCTTAAAATTTGTCTAAAAAGACAATGAGATAAATTCTGCTTTATTTTAAAACTTCCATGTATGCCGTTTAGGATTGCAGGCGCCTATAGCAGGGCAAGAGGCAAGGTGCACCTTGAACAGGTCACCAGTCCTTTGCAGGACTAACACAAAGACACACTCACATTCACACCTACAGCCAATTTAGAATCACCAGTTAACCTAAAATGCATGTCTTTGGACTGTGGGAGGAAAACAACCCACATGGACACAGGGAGAACATGCAGACTCCACACAGAAAGGCCGCAGCTGGCTGGTGGATTCAAACCCAGGACCTTCTTGTTAACCACCCCATGACTGTGCCAAACCAAACCAAAAAGTGCCAAGCTATCGTTCAGTCTGTTGTGAGAGATTTGGGACACTTGCGAATGTCTAGTGTAGTCCTGCATGTTGGACACTTAAATAATCGATAATGGAATTAAAGTGTTCTTCATCAATCAGCCAGCTGGGGCCTATCCTGACTTTCACTGGGCAAAAGGTGAGGAACAGCCTGGGCAAGTCACCTGTCCATCACATGGCGAAGACAAAGAGATGGATGACCAATCTCACATCCACAGCTGTAGCATATTTAGAGTCATCAGTTACGACTGATCATCAACCTACACATCGTACACATCTTTGGTCTGTGCAGAGCAAAACCCACCCTGGCCTCAAAACTCCCCAGATTCCAATCCAGCAAAGATCTCTGGGTGGCGCCAGAACAAAAGTTCAATCAATGCAGACCCACTAGACCCACAAGATCAAAGGCCAGTGTCCTTGTGCCAGAGATCATGCAGCAAAGGCAGCACCGAGGGAACGGACACAATATTAGGCAGGTGGTTGTAATGATGTGGTTTATCAGTGTGGATTAAACAGGAAGTGATTTTGGAGATCCAGATTTAACAGTTTTGCTCTGTTGCCTGTGTTGATCTTAAGACTTTACATCAGTTTCTGACTGATGTAAATGTATTAAAAAAAAAATCAAATTTCTTTGTTTTAAATATTTATTGCAAGACTCAATATGTAATTTTAAGATACTTTCAAATGTATCGACTGCTTCTGCGAGCAGCCCTTGGGCAGTTTCTAATTTCTTGTCCCATCAATCAGTTGATGGTATTACATGACATTTAGCATGAGGCCTTTGTGTACCCCCCAGAAGATCCTCCACCAGCTGTCCCTGCTTAAGAAAGATGGAGTCACTGGATCAGCATCTTTGGCCTCTTTGTTTGAAGTTTGATGGCAGTGTGTTATCAGCAGCATTGTAAATCAGCTGTGCCTGCGCTAATATAGTACAGCTGTCAAACAACTAGAAGGAGACACACACACACAGAAAAGCATTCCTCTGATGCTTGTAGAAAGATCACAACACTAATCTGGCAGCAAACATTTGTCATTATGTTCTGTGGTAACACAACCCTTCAATAACAAAGAAAAACTCAATACACACACACACACACACACACACACACACACACACACACACACACACACACACACACAATGGGATTTATTGCTTTCCATTCCGATTGTTTCTTATTGTGTTATCTCTCTTATAAGCACTAATATTCAGCATGCACTATTGTATTCCATAGAGATTTGAGAGTGGTGTTAATGGAAATTACTGTTTCTTGGAAAGGGACCACACCTTGGCTCTGTGAAATGAGGAGCTGTTCGGGCACATGCTTCACTGAAACATTTCATTTTTCTCCACGGCACTTTACTTTTAGTGTGTCTGTTTCTTTGTATCTGTTAATGAAACTATTGCTTCACTGCGGGCGGTTGAGGGAAACATGATGCATTGCTCTCTAATGTTGGGACAAACACAGAGAGGAAAAAAAACACACGTGACTGACAGGCTGTTTTGCACCCGTACTCTACTGTTCCTCTCGTTGACAGCAGATTGAACTGACAGACCCCACTCCCCCACCTCCCTGAGTGCACACACACACACACACACACACACACACACACACACACACACACACACACACACACTCTGGAACCACAGGCCAAACAGAGCTCCATGACAAGTCCTGGCAGTTCAACCATAGTTAACTTAATGAGGGTAGTAGAGACCTCGACACATACACATACAAGGGCATGCTATCAAACATGATTATCATGCTGTTGAGTGAGACAACCAAAACATCATATGAGAAGACTTGATCGGGTTACCTCACTCTGCAGTCTGCAGCTGCAGAGCAGTGCAGCATATCATAATCCACTGAATTATTTTTGTTTGCTGCAGACTTAAAAAGATAACCTACTGAGCCACGTACATTGTAAAATAAGCTCAAGTCAATTTGCTTTTGTACCACAGCCACAGAGGTTTTGAAGTTGTTAACACAGAAACAACAAATGTACATGCATACAGTGTAAGCAGTAGTGTTTGTTGCTGTTTATGCTTCTTTTGGCAGTAATCCTTTTATTTCAGTTTATTTGTACAGCAATAGAGCAACAGAAAAACACATCAAGGAGAAATGAGGATCGTATCCATGGAAGGGTCATCTTAGGCCTGTAGTTTGCTGGGACATGACTAGAAATAGTCTGACTTATTTGGCAAAATCTGGTCTAAAGAGGAGTTTTTAAAAATGGGGGCAGATAATTAAAGAAAAAACACAAATGAAAAACAGAAAGGGGTGAGTAAAAAAAAAAAAAGCCTCCATATTAATGCAGTCCCCCCCACTGCCCCTCCCTTTGCAGGACCATGGTGACTTTCAGTGTTTAGTGCTGCTTCTGCTGCTGACACAAGGCTTTTGTCTCAGCCTGGCTCCAAAACAAGAGGAACCCAAAGGACTATTAGAGCACAGGAAGACAACAAGTCAACAAGTGAACCAAACTCGGTCGTCCCACTGACTTCTGTAACCCAGATAGCAGAGGAAACTGTAGCACAAGCAGAAGTGCATGTCTGCAATGTGTCTACTTTCCCCATGTGAATGCCATTTTTTTTTTTTTTTTGCTGACAGTGGAGGGCTGACTAATTACAGTCCAACTACTGAAGCCACACTTTGACAGGCAGCACATTGCTGCAGCACACAAACCTGCTTTTTTTTTTTTTTTTTCCTGTTCTGCAGCCTGTGGTGTCTAGGGACAAAAACAAACTGTTTTCTGGTGAGAAACTGTTGATATGGTATGCATAAAAAAAAAAGAGAACTGGCTGATATTGAAACATGAAGCCTCTTTTCCACTTGCGCTTTTCTATGCCACACCTGCTTTGGGTGCCACAACATGGAGGCATGCTTGTGAGGAATACTTTTGCAAACACCATTTAATTGTTTCTTTTTTAGCTCCTTTTTTTAATAACAAGACACTTCTCTCAAGTAATCTGGTGTCTAATTTTGCTTCTGTGTGGATTCGTTGCTGCGCATTTCAGTCCATTGGATTCTTGGCTGCCCTCCACTGACTCTCAGTTTTCCCTTCTACCCTGCTCTCTATTTTTCTTTTTTCCCTCTTCTGGAGTCCTGAGACACAGTGACCCACTTCCAGTTCCTTCCTCTCTCTGAAGCAGAGTGTGTGTGTAAATGTTAAAGTTAACGGTTTTTGTTTTTGCAGCTTTTTTTGCTGCACCCCCCCCACCCCCCACCCCCCTTCCTCTTCTATAAAACAAACCCAAGCCCACTTACTCTCTTTCTCTCTCTCTCTCTGTGTGACTGAGAGAAGCGTCCTGTTTGGGAGTGGGAGTGGATATAGGGAACTTTGCCATGGGTGATTACCAGGGGATCCCTGGCAGTCCACTGTACCCCTCCTCTGCATGCAAGGAATGCTGGCTAGATGCACTCCAGCCTTAATGAAAATGGGTGCTCATTATAATGGAGACAGAAGAATTTTATGAAAGTTTAGAATAAAAGATATGGTTATTTTCAAGTAGTAGTACGTTTGTCCAGAGAAGCAGACAATTTTTAGTTTTTCTTCTACCATTTGTCTTTCCTTTTAAAAAAAAAGAAAAAAAAAGATGTGCACATATGCTTATAGCTGTGATGGAAAGATGTGCAAGCACTCACAGAGGTCTGGTTGTCTGACATGCCATGCAACCTTTTCAACCTATAGCTGTACTCTCTCTCTCACTCTGTTTTTTTCCCTCTTACTGTTTCTTTTACCCCTCTTGACTCCAGTGTCTCCTCCCTCTTGTTTTTCTCCCTCTACCTTCCCCCATGGCTGAGTTTGGCAGGGCCACGGGTTCAAAGATGTGCAAGCACCAGAATGTAGGTCAGCCATCGGTGCTGAGTTACCGATTAGAAACAGCTGTGTGTTTGTGGGCCATTTTCTCTGCTGAGGCCATTGCAGAGAAACGGTACAGAGAAAAACTTCACTGTTTGAACACGCTCTGCTGTGAAACTCCTGCACTTCATTTCATTCCCAGCCCCTAAAAATGATGAATCAGGAGATTGCATTGCTACTTCGGTTTTGTTAGGTCTTTTAATCTATTCTCCTAAACTGAAATGTAAACAAATCTTGTCAGTTATTGCTGTCCTACTGGTCTCTCTGCATGCAAACACAATGAAAATCTGTTCACATGTTTAATTCCTTGTTACTCTTTTCCCTTGTTCATAAAGCACCCATGGTGGTTCCTTGCCCTTTTTTTTTCTTTTTTCTTTGAGCACCTTAAAAATAGTCTGGAATATCTGTGGTTCTGTCTATTGTTTTCAAATGAAACCATTGCTCAACTGTAGAATGTGTTTCCCTCCTGGTGCTCTAGATAATAGCTAATGTGCAGCATGAATTAAGCAGCTGAGGGGGGGGCAGAAGATGACACCAGTACTAGCATGTCTAGATTAGCCCTGGATGCCCCTCCAGTTGCCCTCATTGTCAATGCCAGTGGCCACACACAATAATTACCTTTCACAGGGGCTGCTGAAGCTACTACTGTTGTTGTGTGGGAGGGAAGCAGGGAAAGACTATGGCAGGAAAGGACCTGTGATCACTCTTTGCACATCCAAGCACTTCAACAGCTCTCTCAGTACAGGATATGAGCCAAACCCTGTACTTTGCAGCTGTATGCCCAACATGTCAAATGGGGAAAATAATGCAGACACCCAAACATATACATTTACATACAGCACACTCAACAAAGCAAAGGTGCGTGCAAGCAAACAAAGAGCATATAGAAAGGCTCACATGCAATAAGTGATGTAGTCATTACAGCGGCGTGTTGTCTCTGACATTTGTCCCGCCACGCCCTCTGACCACTTGTGAGCTGGCTAATGAAAAGCTTAAGATAGGCATTTCAGTAACAACAGTACACACATGAAAACGCACACGCACACAACTAATCACTGGTATGGCACGTGTGCATTTTTTTTAAAGACTGACTGAGTCTAGCTGAGAAACTAATCCTCCACCCAAAAAATATTGTGCACTGCTTTGTGCGCTGTGTGATTTGTTCTGGATCACACCATCACTGTGCAGGAGTACTAAAAAGAAAATTCCATTGCAGAAGTAGTTGAAGCTGTTTCTGCTGAATATTAGATTAGAAACTTGATAGCACCTTTGTGTCAGTGCACGGGATATGAAGGCCTGATGCTGTCATCACATGCTCTGGGATGGTCCTAATTTCCGTGTTGGGAAGTTGCCCCACAGACTTCTGTGTGTTCATTTAAATTTACATTGGATTGTGGAAACAACACGATGGGTTTACATTTTAGTTTCTAGTAAAACATTACTTTGCAAATCAGGTGCCTAAAAAAATCCTCAATACTTTTTGAATAGTTGTTGAGACTTACAAAAGTATTTCCCCCCAACTTTTCCCAGTTGGGAAAGTTATTTGTAACCTTGTCCAGCTCCACATGAATGCACAATTAGTGTACAATTTGAAAACACAAATAGGTACTTGCCAAAATACTACAAATTTTGTGTGTGTGTGTGTGTGTGTGTGTGTGTGTGTGTGTGTGTGTGTGTGTGTGTGTGTGTGTGTGTGTGTGTGTGTGTGTGTGTGTGTGTGTGTGT
>JASGAU010370319.1:0-27791 GCA_030220045.1 Australoheros facetus | reverse complement strand
ATTTTTGCTTGAAAGAGCTTGTTGGTTTATTTCTCTTATTGGAAGATTGCAGTTTAGGAAAAAAAAAAAAAAAACCTGTTTGGCTCTGAGATCTACCATTCATAAAGGAGTTAAAAATAATCAACAGCTTCAATGGGAGCCAGGCGCACAGAGGTAAAAACCTTTTAGCTAAATTATTTACAGCAGTCAGTTAAGTGAGTGAGTCAGAGTGAGTCGGTGTACCTCCTGATCCTTCAAAGTGGAGTAGAGGGTAGGCACGCTGGCCTCTCTAATCTCCACACTGCAGCTTTCTGGGGGGGCAGTGCGCCTCCTCTTGCTGGATGTGGGCGTCATTGGAGGGTTGTTCTCCTTTCCTCCACCATGGCTGTTCTCATCTGAGAGTGGAGAAAAAAAAATTAGTCATCAATTAAAAAAAGACATATTACATAAACAGAAAAACAAATGGGACTTGGGGACATCCAAGTTAAATAAAAACAAAATATCACACTTCAAATAATATATGATAAAAACACAGCTTAGGGGACAAAAACCTCTGATCAAAGAAATGGAGATAAAGTCTCACTTCAGAAACAAACAGCTTAGAAACTGGCCCCATTTAAGAAGATGACCAAGCTCAGAAGAGATGCCTGCTGTAAGATGTTGTCACAGTAAGGCTTATACGGTGCAGTGCATTAATCCACTGCTTTATGAACGATGCCTCCAGACATCATAAAGAAATCCTTCTGGCATGGATCCTCATTGAAAAATGAAACTATTAATCCTGTGGCAATGAGGCAGCCTCACCAGACAGATAATCTCTTGTCTTGATGCATCCTCCAGTGTTGCTGTCCTGCGTTGGCATTGGATCACAGGCATCACTCTCCTCCACATCCATCAGGCTCTGGAAAGAAGCCATCTTCTGCCTCAGTGTGGAGGCGACCCGGGGAAGGAAGGGGCTACTTCTGACAAGCTGAGAGTTGAGATGGCAAAATAAACATATCTGCTCAGTGATGCAGCTTGACAGGCCAGAGACTTTCTGAAATTACAAAAGTGGTATTACAGAGTGGCAGCACATCTATCACATACTGCTTCTTATCTACGCCCTCCACAAGTGTTAAAGTTTGCTTAGCCGAGCATCATCTAACAGGTAAATCACAGTGAAGGGGCATCCACACAGGAAGCGACAAGCAGCAACATGGCAACCAGAAACCACTGAATGTAAATGACGTTCAGCAACTGCAAGCAATGACAGGCGAAATAACAGCTGGTGATGTCTAATGGGTGGGCCGCAAGTTAAACTCACAATTATGAGGCGACTGATTTAAGTGACTACCAATGAGAGCAAAAGATTAACTGACATATGAGAGGGCGGCAAATACTTTGGAGAATTACCGAGGCAACTGGAGCCTCTGATGTTGATCATCAACAGCAACGCACAACAAGCAAATAGCGTTATATTTGCAGGTGGCTTAAATAAATAGATTTTGCCCTTACCATTCACATAACAGTGACAGAATCCTAATATGTCTTTAAATAAACTTCTCCACTGAGTTCCAAACAAGTACAGTGTTACCAGACATGATAAATTAAAGGGAAGCCCTGAACCCCTCCCCCTACAATGAGATGCTATCTTGATTTTGTTGACATAGTTTGAGTCCATCAGTGCCCTTAGACAGAAAGAGCAATGCAAATCAGTACAAAGTTGTACAGCGTGACGATGATGATGATGACAGTGTTTTTCTTTTTTCAGAATGACAGTGTCCCCATCCACAGGGCATGAGGGGGTCACTGAAGGCTTGGATGAGCACACTTGTACAATCAATGCCAATGTGCGCTGAAGTTCTTTTGGGAGGCTCACCACCATTACTAGGACACTCTGTTGATATTTCATTTAATCTGTCATTTAGAGTGTCATCCTTAAAATAACTGAGCTTGTGAACATTACCGTTTAATTGGTTAAAGTTTTGCAGGGCCCACCTCCTATCCTTATTCCTCAGACAGGTGAGCTGGGGCAGAAGTTCGGTATTTAAAAGCCTCACCACATAAATGTGCATAATTCAAAAGCATTGTGTGTTCCACAGCTTTAAATAATTAGAATTACAGGCTGACCTACAGCTGTGTTGTTGACAACACTTTTGGAAGCAAACTGTAGCAAGCATCACAATGAATAAGTCACACTCAGAGGGTGTCTATTGTTAACTAAATGGAAAAAATGCTCCAAAAAGCTGAGCTATGGCCGACTGTGATTCAGAACATGCTGAGAACAGCGACACACAGAAGAGAAAAATCATTATGGTGTAAACATGTCAGCGGATGTTAACAGGAGTTTTAAAACTCAGGCCACAGTCAGGCTTTCCCTGCATTAGGTAGCTCGACAAAACCTATAAACCCAACAGTTGATAATTAGTATCATAACAGCAGCCATAAACTTTCCTTGTTAACCCAGGCTTTCTGGTTCAGGAGGTATTTGATGAGTCATTTGATGGTTTTTCAGCATAAAATAAACCAATCGAGTGCTGCCAATTTCAGTCAGGTGTAGCAGGTCATGGAGAAGGACAAATAATAGATGAATAATATAAAATACCCCAAAAGAGACACTGATGCTGCAAGAAAGCAGCAGCAAATTGTCAATCATACAAATTCACAAGTGAACATATTTATTTTAGCACTCAGTGCACTCTCTGTGCTGCCATTCATCTCCAACGTGCCAGGCACGATAAAGCTCTGAAACTATAAACTTTATGCCCAACAACTGCACACGGGTCTCACACTGTCCCATAATGAAGGAGACATCAAAATCACCTTAGTTGTGTTTATTTTATTTGTATAAACACCAATAGAATCAATATTTTTAATCTGTCTTCAATTAGCTGCAATCGCAAGAGTGTTAAAGGGACTTGGCAGCAAATCGGGACCAAAACATCAGATTTTCTGCCCCGCCAGCTAAATACATGTGCATTTCTGTGTCAATGTCCCATATTACTACTACTACTACTACTATTACTACTCTTATAACATTATGTCTTGGTTTTCTTCTGATGTAGCCTGCAGCTCAACAGGTTTGCATATACAAAAATCAAAGTGGAAAAAATAATCCTGCAGGCTAGTCCATTTTGCCAAAATTTCACTGCAGCAACTCAAAATGGTACTCAGTAGTTTGTTTGACCCCCCACATGCTTATATTCATAGCTGACAACATTGGGGCATGCTCCTAATGAGACCGATGGATGGTGTCCTGGAGCATCTCCTCTCAAATCTGGACCAGGGCATCACTGAGCTCCTGGACAGTCCGAGGTGCAACATGGCAGCGTCAGATGGATTGAAACATAATGTCCCAGAGGCGTTCTATTGGATTTAGGTCAGGCAAGCCTGGCGGCCAGTCAATGTATCAATTCCTTCATCCTCCAGGAACTGCCTGCATACTCTCTCCACATGAGGCCAGGCATTGTCATGCACCAGGAGGCCTCAAGCTACTAGTGACACTGACCCTCACCAAATGCAAAACTATTGAAAAAGCAGAAAAGATGAGGAGGGAAAAAAAATGTCAGAGGCCTCCACCTGTAAAACCATTCCTGTTTTGGGGGTTGTCTCGTTGTTGACCCTCTAGTGCACCTGCTGCTAATTTCATTAACAATAAAAGCAGCTGAAACTGATTAACAACCCCCTCTGCTACTTAACTTACCAGGTCAATATCCCAGATCAATATTAACTGACTCGAGGCCATACTCTGATTAAAAAACATTCCTTTAATTTTTTTAACCCGTTTAGAACATATTCTGACAGTTAAAAGTTTATCTCAGAGACCTTTAAGGGGCAGCCACACAGAAAAAGAATCAGTGATGCGACGACCAGAGGCCACTGAAGCTAAAGGACGTTCAGCAACTTCGAGCAACAGCAGGCAAAATAACTGCGGACAGCATAACATGGCCCAGTTCATTTCAGGAATGATCAATGCAATGGACGTGCTACCCCTTGTTTTGTTGCTGCATACTGTACGATGCTGCAGCTAATCATTAAAAACAAAGGAACAGGAATCTGAGCCACCTGTGGGCAAAACAGGCAGCTGAGTTACAATTAGTGACACCTGAAGATTCACACTTCATTCTAACACACTTCATGTCTGAGTCAATAGCTGTGTTTTGACAGACACGTCAATGTTATGTAACAGATCAGACACCAGAAAGGGTTAAAAAAAGAAGAAGAAACAAACAAAAGCAGCTTTTGTGCTCGCTGCAGTTTTCATTAAGGACCGTCTCTTTGCAGTAATATGAATAAACTGCTCTGCTCGCTGTAGTGTTTGCTGCTTGTAATACATCCACGGTGTGCACAAGTCTTCTATTGGACAATGATTCTTCCCCTCGCTCCAAAAATCCACATTAAAATGGCAGCAGTGAGGGCCAGAATATGCAAAACTGCACAAGAGCCAAAGCTGTGGCATTGCACGGATCGCTTATGCAGTTAATAAATCGAGTCCTTTACGCAGCTTCTTGTATTGTCTACAGTATAAAATCACGAATGTCATTTTTTTTTTTTTTAAATCACAAATGTCTCAGTGACACAATCATATCTCTTAACAGTTCAACAAACCAGCAATGTTACATAAACCACTTCTGAAGAGGGCTCATTATTCACCCTGTTTTCTATCACACTGCTATTTTTATTAGAGATTAGAGGGAAAAAAAGGGCCTTACTGTTTTAAATCTGATGTTTATGTTTTTCACTGAATAACACTGCTTAATTATATTAACTTAGGCATTTCTAAAAGTCAAACATAAGTGAAGATGCTACCACCACATGCTGCATATGTTGTTGGTCACAGCTTGTGTTTAGATTCCCTTTGTCACACTCTATACTGTACAGCACAGGGAGACTGAGCTACACATTCAGTATCGTTTCTGCTTCAATCATTCACGTCTGGCGGGCTGCACAGCTCTTCGCTCTGACAGTAATCCCTTGTACGTAACTCTGCTTTATTTAACACCTTTTTGCCAGAAGTCATTCTGTCATTCAAATGGCACTGTCACAGCAGGAGCTCTGTCATATTTTTGTTCAGCTCTGTTCATTTACCGCATTAAGCTAATGCTGATGCATAAAGCTACTGTCGATATAAACTTTGAGTGCACTTCAAAAGCTGATCGTCGCTGCGCGCAGCAGCTCGGCGCTGCACAGAATACCAGAACGCCTATGTAAACAACTGCGTGTTACATGTGTTAGTCAAGTCAGACATGACTGCCTGTGTTCCCTCAGGTCAGTGTATTATTTTAATTGACACTTCCGTGAAGTCCCACAACGTGTGTTTAAAGGGAACTCAGTTAAGATTTGTTAACAATTCCATGAATTATATTAAAATACGAACCAGTGTAAGCCCAAATGTAAATATTTAGTAATTGTAAAGCTAAAAAGGCTTTATCAATCTCATTATCGCACCGTCAACTTTAAAGAGTCCTCTCTTTGATGTTATCTTATGAAACTAAGAGACCCTGGTATAGCAGCAGAAGCTGAAAGAGAAATCATAAGTCATTATTTCTCCAGAAAGTCTCATCCTTCAGAGCGTCATGCTAGATATAATCTGAGAATCTCTGAGCTCCTGCGCTGATATCAATGAAATGGCAATAAAGCCTAACAAGTTCAGACACTCATGTGTTCATCCTATTGTTACAAATAAATCAAATCAGGAGGTGCATAAGAAGCTGAAACGACACCAAAGGCTGGTGCGTACCAACAGCATCCATCACTTTTGGCATGTACTGGCAACACTGGGCGACACTTGTAGGCATAAACTAGATGTAAGAGTGCACTTACAGTCGGGTCTATGCATTTTTGATAATGACAGTTTTCATAATTTTGCTTCTGGACACCACCACAATGGATTTGAAATGCAGCAGTAAAGAGCTGACTGAAGCGAAGGAGAAGAATTAAACTAACATATTACATTAGCAGTTTAGGATTAACAACAATTTAACACAGTCCATCCATTTTCACAGGCTTATAACTTACTGGGCAAAGAATTTATAGGCTGACAGGACCATTTCACAATGAGGTCAGGAGTTCACTGAATCTGTTTTTGGCAGCTATTCATCAGTATGCCAATATGCAGTCAAACAGATGCCAATGGAAGTGAAGGAGGCGGAAAGCAAAAAAAACAAAACAAAACAAAATACCCCAGAACAGACTTATCAGAGAGAGAGCAGAAACTTTATGAGCAGCAAATCAGCCGTTTGCTACATTCTCAGAAACACTGAAGGGGAATCATGAGCACTCTCATAGCAAGAAGATTCCTGGTTTGAAACTTCCACCTGGAGGTTTTTCTTTGTGGAGTTTGTTGGTTCTTTCTGGGTACTCCAGCACCCTCCAGCAGTCCAAAGACATGCATGCTAAGTTAGACAGCAATTCTAATTTACCTGTAGGTGAGAATGTGAGTGAATGGTTATCTATCTCTGTTAGCCCCTGTGATGGATTGGCAACCTGCGCAGGCTCCAGACCCCCATGGCCATGAATTGTATAAGTGGTTAAGAAACTGTATGGATGGATGGGGCTGGTAAGATCAGCAACACTCAAGTCTGAACTCCACTGTGGTTGTGTACAGTAGCAAAATGACAATTTTTATGGGCTCAACTGTATGTCAGTATGCACTGCAGCAGTGGCAGTTACCACTGTGTGTGTGTGTCTCATAAAGAAAGATAGAAAGTATGTTGTACAGTTGTGCCCTGTATCAGTAATCTACGTCAGTTTCAATACTGATCACAGCCAACTGAAAGCCAGAGTAGTTCGAACAACTGTCTCACACTCTAATAGGACGTGACAAGGGCACCAGATTTGCAACCCGACAAATATCTCACCTCTGGAGCTTGGAATGTTGGTGGAGTCTTCATCCTCTGCTGTGCCATGAAGCGGATGAGAGAATTTGTCTCTGGGGAGCCCCGGACACCAACACTGGACCTCCGCCTGGCTTTTAGTTGTGCTAGACGAGACTTATCTGTAGTGAGAGAGAACAATGGTGCTAGACTAACACTTGATTGATTCCACATACAAGAAACATAAACCTTATTTTGACAATTATTGTACAGTTTTACTCGCTCTCTACCAGTGTGAAAGCAACAGCAGCTGCGGCCAAATAAAGACCTGTCCTCTCACCTTTGCGGTTTGATGACGCTGATGCTGCTGGGGTAAAACTCTGCACAGAGATGCCAAACTGACTAGGTGTGAGCTCAGAGAAATTCAGGGGGGCTGAGGTTTCATTTAAAAGGGGGGCGTCCTCTTCTGTGGGACACAGTGCTCGCCCCTCGTGATCACCCTCACTGGCGGCAGTGCTGATCTCCACTGTAGCCATCTGCATTGACAACATGAGTACGACTTATAAATGCGGTGCCGAAGAACCACATAAGGACAGCTAGAGTGATAACAGACGTTGCTAAAGGGGTGACAAAAGCTACATGCATTTCCATAACAACTAATTCCTATAAGAAGCATGCTGCCAACAGGATTTCACCCGATATAAAAATAAATGTTTCTGTGACATCCTCTCAATGCCGAGCTAATACAGTTAAACGCACGAAGATTTACTCAGGACTGTCTACACACGCTCCGCAATAAAAGCGTTTAGGTAACGAGTAATGAACTAGAAATGTTCAGGAGCAGTTCAATAGTTGCAGTCACACTCCTGTCTCTGCAACGTTGCGTTGTTACTGCCACATGAAAAGAGACAATTAAACCCGCACGATCGTTGTTTAACGCTAGTTTGTTAAGCTTTACTCGTCGCTGGCTAACAGCAGCAGCGGCGTCATTACAGTGACAAGTTAAAAACTTACCTTGTGGATTTGGATAATTTGGTTGTCTGTCGTTAATATATATATATGAAACACACGTGGGTTTTCTTATATTATAAAAGGCCACAACTGTCTCAACAGACGTTCGTAAAAATATAAAATTATTTAAAAGAAAGAACAGGAGGCCATTCAAATCACCCTCCACACCAGAACCAGAGACCGCTATGGATCCCTCCGCGAGACTGTTAGTAACGTTCGAGACTATGCTTATAGTTCACTCATAATTTTTTACCTAAAAAAAAAAGTATATTGCTGACAAATATAAAATACGAGTAGGAATAACTTAGTTAAAAAAAATGTTGATAATAACTGACTAAATATGGAAGCCTAGAGAACTAACTTCCGTATTTTTAAGTACTCGAAAGCGGTCGGAACTCGTTTAATATGAATTGGCCAATAGAAATAAAAGACAGGGTACCACGTGACCCCCTAACCTCAGAGAAAAAGGTGTCCTACAGACCAGCTCCTTTACGAAGCAAACATTTACTCGTAGCATAGCAAAAGCGAACTAACATTAGTCTGTTTTTTTTTTTTTTAAATCGTCGTTCCTGCTGGACTGGTTCATGTTCCTTCAATTCTGTAGGGCCCCATCTGCTGTTGGCTGCTCTGAAACCCAGCAGCTACTCGACCTTGACTGCATCTCTCATATTTTAATATCCAGTTTGTTGGCCGGACAGGCTGCTGTGCTTTTAGCATTTTCTTCCTGGAATCTACTTATTAAATAATAAAAACAAAAGCAGAAATTAATGCTAGAGTGAGAGAAGCAATATTTAATGCATTTTCTATATATGACCATATTTCGGTGTGCTTTACAATGGTTTTAAATGAGGCTCAGTAAGCCTAAACAAATATATAACTCCAAACGGGGTGAACAGTGGTCTACAGCTGAAAAGCTCTGTAAACCCTACCCAAACACAAACAGTCTCAAACACACACAGGGCTCCTCCTTTTGTGAGGTTTGAGAGTCTGTGGTGCAGCTGAGTACACCGAGATCAGATGCAACTGTGAGCATCTCTCTACAGCTAGGACTGCCGACCACATGAAGCATGTGCCTTCTTCTGCTGACACCAGTCGGAGGGAAGCTTCACTGTTGTTTTTGTGCAGCACAAGATGGGAACAAGAACCAAGTCTTGAGTACCAAAGTTGGAAAAAAAACAAAGGATATATGTGGATAAGGGCCTGTCATGAGATTTTTCAACTCTGGAAAACAAAGTTTATACACCTTCTACTTAACTTTCTTTAATGTGCATTTTATTTACATTTGTGTGTAAATCGCTTTGGGAGAAAGTCTATTTTCAGATGATTTTGGTGGATAACTGCCTGAAAGTATCATTTCAGGGGAGCGGGCTTTACTAAAACTGAGCAAGGTTGTGGAAAACTCCCTTGTACGCTTTGATAGCTTACTTTCCCAGCAGCACTAACTCGATCATCATTAGGAGAAAGCATGAACCACAAAATCAACAGCACAAAATTAAAAAGTATACTAATTTAAATATCAGAATCGTACCATTCAATTGAAGTAGCTGTATCCATCACACATGTTTATTCATATTGGTCACCAAAAGTTCAGACAACCAGGCTATTTAGCACTGTAATGGATCCTAAACACCTAAATATGAGCTAACTACTGCACTAGATAATGCCAACGTTATCTTAACCCACTACTGTTTACACAAAGGCAGTATTCACTGTCACTGTCAAAAACTAATAAAAGAAACCCCTTAAGGAGCAAGATAGTAATTTGGCTGTCAAGGAATCCACATTGTTCTTTTATGCAAATTTATCAACAAGCTGTGCTTTTTGTGTAATTTTTTAGTATATTAAATGCCATGTCAATAAGGACTCTATGCAGCCCTGTGGAAAACTAAGTACACTCTCACTGCTTAAGAGGGTAAGTAGCATCCAGGTATTGATAATTAAATGTACTCCATTAACTGATCACTCATTAAGTGTGAGCACCTCTATAAATGCAGACGTTTCAGCAGTTTGCTGGTCTGAAGAATTCAGGTGTTTGTTAATACAATGCTACACTCTTCCCAGGAGTGGATATCAATGCAATTAGAAAAAGACTGAAGAAGTTTGGCTTGTTTGGAAGGCCAAGAGAAAGCTTCTTCTCTCTAAAAAGAACATGGCGGCATGACTTAAATTTGCAAAGTTGCACCTGCGCACGCCAACTCTGGAACAACCAACTCTTTGGGCAGACAAGACCAAAATGAAGACACAGTGCCACATTTGGCAAAAATCAAACAGCATATCAGCACAAACACCTCATACCAACAAGCGCGGCGGTGGAGGGGTGATGATTTCGGCCTGTTTTGCAGCCACAGGAACTGGGCACCTTGTAGTCATTGAGCTGACCATGAACTCCTTCGTATAACAAAGTATTCTGGAGTCAAATGTGAGGCCCTCTCTCTGATAACTAAAGCTTGGCCATGCAACAGGACAATGGTCCCGAGCACAGCAGCAAATCTACAAGAGAATGGCTGAAAAAAAAAATGAATCAAGGTGCAATGACCCAGTCATGCATAAATGAATATCCACAAACCTCAATGAACAGAAGCAATGTTGTAAATAAGTGAGAGAAAGAAGTGCGAGAGACTAATAAAGTATTACAGAAAATTACTTCAAGTTATTGCTGCTAAAGGTGGTTCTACAAGCTCTGGAATTATGGGGTGTACTTCAGTTTTCAAAGGACTGTATCCAAATGTAAAGTGATTGACTGTGCCAGTGTCCATATATTGACTGCTCATTGCCTGAAGCCTCTCTTCCCTATTCCTTTTTATTTTGCTGCACTGTATTAAGGAGAAAAGCTTATAACCTTCTACTGTTACTACCTGTCTAAAATAATAAACCCAAGAAAGGAACCCAGGACAGTAATAATAGAACAGCTACCCAGTAGATAAATAATAACTACCGCATACATTTATAGTTGGATCCTAAATTGTTGCCTTGTTCCCCACTCCCCACATGTATGTATGGGTATATGCAGTCACTGTAATAATTGTAATAAATGTGTAGTAAATGTGCTTTATGTTGCAGGCATTCCTCCTGATGAGGTGTGCTGCACCTTTAACAATGCTCATGAAAGAGAATATTTTCACTTTGTTCATTTTTAAAAGGTTTGCATTTCCATAAAGAAGCCATCACCTGTTGAACTTGATGAAGGCAAGATCTGAGAGTTATTTTCTGAGCGCACACAAGCGACCTTTACATGTATCGAATGCGTCCTTTTTTTAACAAACCAGCTCGCACGCCTTCAGTAGATCTCTATCTTTATTTGTGTATGTCTATACACATATAAAAAATAAGGACATATGTACAATGATAATAAATATCAACATGTTTTTACAACTGAAATAAGTTACTTAACATACTTTTAAAACAAACATAATAGACCAATAACGGACAAGCAAAAATGGGACAAATTAAGCCTTGAGTGATAACAGAATAATACAAAATATAAAGTAAGAAAACAGCAGAACTGGAAGTGAAGAAATGTACATAAAATACACTACACATGCATTTTTTTTCCAAGCTTGAGACTTGTTATCTTTTTAAGCTTTTTCAACATGTCGTATTAAAGAAAATTCAAATTGTAAAAAGGAGAAATATTAAGCCATAACCAGGTACCAGTGTACAGAGCTAATGTGGTCTTAGCTTTGGGCATTATGGGAATGTAATACTATAATGTGGACATATTTTTTTTTATCACAGATCTGCTCCAGATCAGTCGCTGTTTACTTCACTTTATTTGGTTTTCAGGGGCTGAAAAAAAAATTAAATAAAATGTTTGGTACATCGCTCAGTCTTTCATAAAGTTAGGAGATAAGAAATTGATCAGATAAATGACTGACATGTAAACAGGAAATAAACAGGAAGTCCATCAGTCTCAAGCCTTTTTTTTTTTTTTCATTTTGCTCAAGGGGGAAATTAAGCCGCAGATAAAATATGCAGAAAGGTTGAAGACATCAGCTCGATTCAGCAAAGTGGACGGACTGCTCAGACTTAAATATCAATCTGGAATCAAATGAAATCAATATTTCAACAAGAACAAAAGCAACTGCAGTTTACTTTGGCTTATCCAAAAGATGAAGAGGCTTAGAAAAGGTAAACATGTTGAAATGCAGCAGTGAAATCCTGTACAACTCTTCAGCCATAAAACCAGAAATATTTTGTTTATTTTTTGTTGTTGTTGTTGTTGTTTTTCCAAGAGAGCATTAGTGTTGCAGAATATTCGTCCAAAAGTGATCCAACAAAATGATGTGCAATGATGATCATATCAAAGATGTACAGTCCACTTGCAGAGAATCATGCAACACTAGGATGGAGTGCTGATGGCCGGCTACCTCTTCAACCTTGGGATCGTTTTAATATTCTACATCTCTCGGTGCTCTGTACACAGAGGGGGTGTGTGTGTGTGAAAAAAAAGTATTTTTTTTTTTTTTTGTCCTTCCCCTTCTTTCTTGCTCTGCTCCTCTTGTCCCGACAGACACGTCCCAAAAATAAAAGCCAGCCCTGATGGACAAAGCACAAAAGAGGACAAAATTATGTAGAGTGAGTAACAGCGAACAGCTAAAAAAAAAAGTTGTGCACAATATGACTTTGCCACATTCAGATCTATTGTTGGCTGTGCTTCTTGTTTTCTTGAAAGTAGAACAGAAAGTATGTCAGAATATTTTTTGCAGACATCATTACATCACCGTGAGCAGCATGACCTTTTGAAAAAATTCAATAATACAGTTTTGGGCTTAAAGCAAAAACTTTTGAATTCTTTCGAAAATAATATGAGAAACGGAATATGAAAACTTCCAGCAAGTGTAATGACATGTAGTTAGTTGTCTATTTTTGAGCACGAAACTGAATTGAAAAGAACCTCAATCTCGCAGGCGGAACATTGTTTTGAAGCAGAGGTTTCAGTCAGAAAAAGGCCTCCCTTGAATCAACTTATTTTGATGCCTGTCAGACTGGAGGATTTTCTCTTTAATAAAATGTTCTTGCCACAAGCTTTGGGCTGTCCGCGGCCCCTTTTCTTATCTTTTGCCAGCGAGGTAGCTTTTCAGGTGCACCTGTACTTCAAGACTCGCATAAAAGAGCACACAAGGACAGCTTTGATGAAAAACAAGCTGGTAAAATGGAACGGATAGGAATGCCATTTTTTTTTTTTTTTATATATCTAGTTTAAAACCAAAGCCTTAAACATCTAAAAATTTGACCTGATGATGGCGCTAGTGGCATCCAGTGAAATACAGTTCATTCATAGGGGAACATGAGAATCTGTACCAAATCTCATGGTAAATGGCTGCCATTGCCATCCCTGCATCAGCTATAAACCAGGCCAGGCCTCAGGTCAGCAGGCTTAATTCTGTAAAACTGAACTATTCTTATACTGCAGAGATGCTGTGACATTGGTCACAGAATAGTGACATAGTAGGTAATTGCAGGTGTTACTAATTAAAAAAAATTAAAGGGAATGTTCTGTTCTATTTAGGTAAAGGTTCTTAATTAATATGATCAGAAATACCTGTATTTACCGACTCTTTATCTCCTCCTATATCATGAGGTACATGTAAATAGTGTTACCATGATGGGTTATTAGCAGTGACATGCCAATTTAAGAAATTAAAATTGCTTGAGGTTGGTCCAAAAGTGAGTCACAGACAGTCTGGTACGATAAAACGTTTTAGGCCTCTAATCATAGACTCTCCAGTGATAACAACTGTACACTCATTTTATTTGTAACTCATCCATTTGGATTTTGGTAAGGCCTAAAGGTGTTAAGGCCACCATGCCCACACATGCAGCTGTAGCCGACAGCTGTCTATGGGAGCCTGGTGCTGGTGCCTCTAAAAGCATTTTCATGGATTTGTCTGACAATGTGGCCTGCTGTGTGGTACAGGCTGTTCAAGTTTGGGCTTCAATATTGGTGTGTAAAAATCTAGTGCTTCTTTTAATTAGTCTTAATTAGCCATAAAATATACAAATGTAGCTTGGTTAGCATTAGCCTGCTAGCATTGTTAGCGTTTCCAAATAAATTAGTACTTAGAGTCAACAAACCAACAAACAAAATGTGTCTGCAAACCAGTGGGTGATATCGTGGTGGCTAAATCCATCTATCCATCCAATAAAAAAAACTTAAAAAAATTATTAACTTTATTTCTATAAAAAAAAAAGTGTAAAACAACTTTAAGTTCAAGATGTTCCAGTTAAATTTTTTTGGCCTGTAATTTGCATTTGTGCATTTAGTAAGCTTTTTAACAGTTGGCCTGCTTTCAGTTCATAATTAACAGACAGATGTGATAGCAATATCAATCTTCTCATTTATTTAATAAAGCCCTGTTCAGACAATGACCTTGTTTGGTTTATCAATCTCTGAAATTGCCATTCTGTTCCTCATGGCTTCATTCTGAGTGCAGGTGGTTGCGGGGTAATCTTGCGTATGCCTACCCATCAATGCAAATAAATGCAGTTTAGACTTTTGCCATGTTGAACCTGATGTATTCAACAGATAACAGTGGCCCTTATTATGCTTTTCATTGTCTCCTGTCACAGACATACTGTTACAGTGGGTGCTAAGAAAAAAGCTCAGTGTTCAGACTCCTCTAAATTTGATGGGTCAGCCAGATGTGTTTCTACTCTTGGCTCTGTATGATGTCACTGAGAGTACATATCCCTAATATGGTCATCCCAGGCACACATCTTTGGCCCACCCACCTGCTGTTCAAACCTTCTGATTATGAGGTAGCTAACGGTAGAGGAACTAAAGAGGCACGTTTTACACACTGGATGAACTGAGGGGCTCTATCCAAGGTAGTAAAAAATAAATAAGGATTAATTTGAACCGTGAATCATGCAAAGCTATTTCAGTAGAGTCCATGAATATAAGCATGGCTTTGGGAAAATTGCATAATAGGTCTTCTTTAATGGGAAGGAATGCATGTCTGAAAGCACCTTAAGTGAATTTCCCAATATGTTGAATTATACCTTTAAAACATACTCTGGGCAACTAGAGTGCCAGAGAAACCAAATAAATAACCTAAATAATTTGTAACACTACACTGAGCAGCAGTAAGAGCTAAAAAAGCTGAATTGGAAATCGTTTAAGGCTAGGACTTTGCTTAAATCTGTTTGCATGAATTTAATTAAGTGGAACAATACCTTTCACTGGTTTATGGCTGCTTCCTGTCTGGAGCCAGCTGTTAGTACAGGAGCATTCAGTCTCTTTGTCTGTCCATCAACACTGTGTATGTGTGTTCTCTTCATGTCGGTGTGTTTTACATTATTCTCCGTCTGCATAAGTCCACAGTAGCCCCGGGTCAGTCGCTGGGCATCGGTAACAGGGAGGGGTTTCGTAGGGTTTAAGGATCCGTCGCAAACACACTGTAGTCCAGGATTGTTGGGATTCAGAGGACTGTGAGTGTGTCTCAATATATATATGTGTGTGTATGTGTGGGAGGGGTAGTTCCATTCTTGGCAGTCCAAGTAACCACCCTCACCAAACACATCAAATATAAAGCACTTATTGAGACATCCACAGCGGTCGCAACAGTGAGGGCTCAACTACATTCTCCATGCCAAATGTCTTCACGTCAGCTTTGATTTGAAATCAAGTGTGCAATTACTGCTCCGCTGCTACGAGCTGAATGCAAATAGCCACAAAGGTGCAACCAAAACACCTATCTGTCACACCCTGTGACTCTAATAAATGTCATACGGAGTGCACTTTTAGTAAATTGGACTTGAAGGTGTGTTTGAAGGTCACCATGCAGGACCGTGCGAGGAGTAATGTAATTTTAGGCGCTTGCCCTCACATTGTCATTCAAAAGTGGGGCGCTATTAGTCTCTCAATGACTATTGGAACACTGTTGTACTCCGAAGAAAAAGAAAGAGAAATGTCTTAATTCAAAGCAACGGTCACTTAAAATGGGAGAGCTCGAAGTCTTTCTCAGGTGGTAAATATAAGATGGGGAAGGGGAAAATAGAAACTGAGCAGAGAAAGTCTTGAGAGACTGTCCTTCATTCAACAAAAAAAACCAAATAAAAAAACCCATCTTTCTTTCCAGTTCATTCATTTTCCATTTCTTCTCTTTGTCTCTCTCTCTTCTCTCCGTTCCTTCCCATACGGAGCTCAGGGACATGATTGTCGTCTTGCTTAGAGATTAGTCTTTTTTTTCTACCACTCTCGCACTCTTGGCTCACAAGTACAAAAAAGGGAAGACACGCTTCCAGTTTTTAAGTGCAGTAAGCTGTAAAAGTCTCAAAGGAGCAGAAGGACAGAGAATCAGTTCAATATTTCCAGTTAGTTGCCCTTGCCGTTTGTCAAGTGATTTGAGAACAGGGGCAAAAAGCTTTGCTTGGTCCGGTCTTTGTAAAAGAAATGTGCCCTTCTGAAATCAGGCAACACCATTTGTTTGATTTCCGTGCTTGAGGTGTTCTCCTCGGCATTCGTCCTTTTTTTAAATATACAATTTACACAAGTGGCGACTGCACAGTGGAAGCAGAAAAAGCCACAATCATGACTGTGTGTTGTCCGAAACGCAATAATTAGAAGAGTTCATGTTGCTGAACACAGTGTATGAGCGTGTATATTTAACATGCTGTGTGCTATAAATGTCTACAGTGAGCCAAACAGGCATTGGCAGAGCGAGAGAGAGGGCGCGGGGAATCGACAGCATGTTGTTGAAAGAGAGAGAGAGAATTAGCAGGCATCCTCAAAAGGACAGAGGTAGGTTGGTTGTTTCGTTTTCCAACTTGGGGACAGAGGAGGAGAGGCCTAGACCGATGACTCCTCTGGGTTTGCATCGGGCAGCACGCTTCTCTGCTGCAGAGTGCGTCTCAGCTCTTCCTTGAAGGGGCTGGAGTAGTCGTTCCCACCCATGCCCAGGCCTCCCAGCCCGCCGCCCCCAGCACCAGTCCCGCTAGCCCTTTCCTCCCCTGCTGTGCTCAGGTTGAGGCGGATGTAGCCGTTGCTACCAGAGCCTCGGATGTTTGTGAGGCTGAGACGGCTGGGGGAGTGGATGGGCTGGCCGGGTATGGTGCTGGGTGACGCCGTGCTGCTGACGCTGCTGGGCCCCAGGGCATGACCGGGAACGATCTTCAGGGAGCCGTCTGAGTAATAGTAGTTGGCGCCTGTCTCCCAGAAGCGATCTTCATCAGTGGGCATCTTGCTGGGCACAAAGGTGGGTGGCTCCTTAGGCAGGGTGATGGGGTAGACGAGAGTGCTCTCGAGAGGCTTCATGTCAGCTCCCTTTCCCAGGGCCAGCTTCAGCCTCCTGCGCAGGTAAAGAGCTGCTACAAGGAGCAGCAGGCACGCTGCTCCCAGGGTGATGACCAGCACCCAGAAGAGGCCCATGCTGCTGTCTGGGGCCCGGGCTTCCATAAAGACTGGAGCACTGGCAACCACTGCCACCTGGTAGCGCTCTGTCTGAAACTTGACTCCCTGCTCCTCAGAGTAGCAGATATAACGGCCCGCTTGCATCTGGCCTGCTTCAGGGATGATGAGGGCTTTGAGGGTCCGGTCGAAGCGCGGACCTCCTGCCTCTGGATCACCCAGCTGGAGTTCACGATCGTTGAGAACCCAGAAAGGCTGAGCCAAGTTGGAGACCAACTGGCAGGGCAGCACCATGTCAGATCCCACCACTACTGTTACATTCCTCAGACGGGAGTGCTCTGTGGAAGAGAGGTGGAGGAGGGTGCAGAGAAGGGAAGACAACAGTGGGGTTTAAGTATCATCCGTAATAAATCCATTTCATATTGTGCACTAGGCATCTCTCCTGTGCCTAATTCAATTTATTCAGCTCAGTCCAAAGGTACTTGCTCAGTCCATTCTCTTTACTTGCTACTGATTTGCTCCTGCACTGACGGTCAGTTCCCACCAGGGGACACTAGAGAGGTGTGGGCTCAATACTCACCAGGGCTGGGGATGGAAACTGGCTTATCAAACTTGGCTTTTCCGCGGTTGAACCTCTCCAGCATGAGGTCCTGTGAGAGGGAGGAGGTGGACCTGGAGAGAAGAGGGCAGAAAGCAGAGAGGAAGATTAATAATGTTATAAACAAGAACTGAGAAAAGTTCAGCGGTGGAAGAAACATACACAAAATAAAATGCAAAATGTAGAAAATATTGTTTTTTCCTACACTTTATCATCCAAATGTATTTAATTACACATACATTTCAGTAGAAATAAAATACTGTAAATGTAATTCTCTTGTCAGTTTTTGTGGTTACATTTGCTTCACAAAGCTGAAAGCACAGCATGTAAATCTGATGTTCCTCCACAGCTTCAGGGTGAAAGTCTAAAAAAACCCCTTTAATCAGTCATCCTGTTTTAAGAAGCTGGATTTATGTATTTCACTAGTAAAGGATACAAAATTATTATTTTTTTTAAAATCTTCTACAACCCAAGACATGATAATGCAATGGAAAACCACATCAGCAAAAAGAAAAAGTTCTTGATAGTTCTGTTGAGTTCAGGTTCACTGCTCAAAAAAATTAAAGTAACTTGTTAATCAGGGCATAGCATCAAATCAGTTAATATTGATCTGAGATATTGATCTGGTCAGGTAAGTAGCAGAGGAGGTTGTTAATAAGTTTCAGCTGCTTTGTGTTAATGAAATTAACAACATGTGCACTAGAATGGGCAACAATGAGACAATCCCCCAAACAGGAATGGTTTTACAGGTGGAGGCCACTGACATTTTTCCCTCCTTGTGTTTTTTTTTTTTTTTACTAGTTTTGCATTTGGCTGTGGTCAGTGTCACAATAGCATGAGGTCATACCTGGACCCTACAGAGGTCACACAGGTAGTCCCAACTTCTCCAGGATGACACATCAATACGTGCCATTGCCAGAAGGTTTACTGTGTCTCCCAGCACAGTCTCAAGCGTATGGAAGGGATTCCAAGAGACAGGCAGTTACTCTGGGAGAGCTTGACAGGGCTGTAGAAGGTCCTTAACCCATCAGCAGGACCGGTATCTTCTCCTTTGTGCAAGGAGGAACAAGACAAGCACTGCTAAAGCCCTACAAAATGACCTCCAGCAGGCCACTGGTGTGAATGTCTCTGACCAAACAGAGAAACAGATTTCATGAGAGTGGCCTGAGGGCCTGATGTTTTCTAGTGGGCCCTGTGCTCACTGCCTGGCACCATGGAGCCCATTTGGCACTTGCCATAGAACACCAGAACTGGCAGGTCCACCACTGGCACCCTGTGTTTTCACAGGTTCACCCTGAGAACATGGGACAGACATGAAAGGGTCTGGAGAAGCCGCAGAGAACGTTATGCTGCTTGTAACATCATTCAGCATGACTGGTTTGGTGGTGGGTCAGTGATGGTCTGGGATGGTATATCCATGGAGGGACACATAGACCTCTGCAGGCAAGGCAACAGCACCCTGACTGCCATTGGGTATCGGGCTGAAATCCTTGGACTCACTGTAAGACCCTATGCTGGTGCAGTGAGTCCTGGGTTCATCCTGGTGCACGACAAAGCCCAGTCTCATGTGGTTTAGTTTTGCATTTGGCTAGGGTCAGTGTCACTAGTAGCTTGAGGCCTCCTGGTGCATGACAATGCCTGGCCTCATGTGGCAAGAGTATGCAGGCAGTTCCTGGAGGATGAAGGAATTGATACCATTGACTGGCCCCCACACTTGCCTGACCTAAATCCAATAGAACACGTCTAGGACATTATGTTTCAGTCCATCTGAGGCCGCCATGTCATACCTCAGACTGTCCAGGAGCTCAGTGATACCCTGGTCCAGAGCTAGGAGGAGATCCTCCAGGACACCATCCTTGTCTCATTAGGAGCATGCCTCGATGTTGTCAGGCATGCATCACGCATGTGGGGCCATACAAACTACAGAGTACCATTTTGAATTGCTGCAACGAAATTTCAGCAAAATGGACAAACCTGCTGCATCCTTTTTTCACTTTGATTTATTTTCAGGGTGTCTTTGAATTCAGCCTCTGTAGGTTGACAAGTTTCATTTACATCAAATGATGTGGCATCTTCTTATTCCTAACACATTATCCAGTCCACATCAGTACAGATATCCAGCATGACACCCCCCACCCCCACCCCCCACACACACACTGAGATCTGATGTGTTCCTTTAATTTTTTTGAGCAGTGTATATATTTCAGTTTATAAATGAAACAAAAATACTATGCTGACTCAAAGTTACTGTGATGCATGATTACTAAGCAGTTTTTGAGTCTCTGGAGACTTTTTAGCTGCCGGTTCCTTGACAGATTCCTGATGAGAGGAGATGATTTGCAAGGTGCACAGAGACACACTTGCAAATCTGGGGCAAACACAGACACGACGCAAGTGCCTGGGGCAAGCTGAAATAGAGGAAGTCTATCTGGCTGGTGTCAGATGCTCTACTAACTCATCACAAAAGGACATCACCAGCCTGAACTTTTCTTAAGAGGGTAAAGTAGAGGCAAATCAGTAGTTGACCAGACTGGTGAGGATATTGAGATGAGTCAATGGAAAAAGATATCATAATAGTCTTCCTTATAATTTAGAGCAGCGAAGTAGAAATTAGATAATGATGATTGGATAAATGAAATCAGCCTGTTCCAAACAGGCACTGAAATATTCTGATTTGTAAAAGAGTTTAAGGGGCACATTGCATTTTAATGTTGATTCAGATGCTTGTCTAACATTTGTATATCAGCAGGTTCCTTCAAACCAAGTCATTTTTTTCAGTGTACTATGGATGGAGGGAGCACTTAGGTATTAGTCTCACCCTCGGTGGAGGTCGATGCGGACACAGGCCCTACCCTCGCTGTCCCAAGCGCAGTAGGGGTCCCGGGCGAGCAGACAGTCTGGCTGAGACTGATAGCGGCTGCAGTTGGCCAAGGGCAGCTGGAGAACCTCAGAACGAGAGCCGATGTATAAGTACTTCTACAGAGAGACAGAGAGAGAAGAAGAAGACGACAAAGACCAGATCCAGCAATCCATCCAGACAGAAACCAGAGAGAGATAGAAAAGAAGAAGAAAGATAAACAGGGAGAGGAGGAGAGGGACTCAGTTAGGGGTTGGAGGAGATAATGGGATAATCACTCTCAATTACAATAACATTCACCCCCCTGACCCTCCTCCAAATCCAATCTGGTTTGCACTCTTTTCGCAAAAAGCTGTTATAAAATGTCTGATCGCAGCTAAGCCAGCATTAATGAGATAAGCACTAAGCTTTAGGGCTGGGAACGCCCCGTCAGAACGACATCGATCGGCCGACACGCCGTTGGGAGAGCCGGAGGGACACAACGGCTGTCAGCACACAGGCTCAGATGACAGGGCAGAGAGGCTGAGAAAACAGAAGGGCCAAGGGTTCAATTCCCCACTGTGGTGAGGGATTGTAATGACTGTTATTGGGAAGAGACTTTTGGATTCATCAGGCAGCAAATCATCACAAGACAAAGGAGCACCGCTACCACCGGATGCCAATGAACAAGTGATATGACAAAAAAGAAAGCAAAAAGAATTCAAAAAACACACTCAAGGAATATCATCATCAGAAGAAGAAGCACAACCAGACAGGAGATTCCCAAAATAAAAGGAACTTTGTAGTTTCCTCCCCATGAGAGACCATTAAGATTTCTCATCTCTCAAAAAGACAGAAAACAATACACCTAGGAGTCTTTGGTGGTGATATGTTTATACTTTACCATGGGAACAGCTGGAAACTCAAACTCAAATGGTTAAGAAAAAAAAAAAAAAACAGAGGTAAATTAAATATGGTCTGTTAACATGTTCTTAACGCAAATCTATCGAGACACTTGCTTTCCAAGGATGTAGGAGAGTCAAATGTAGACGTAACTTTGCCAAAGGCAGTTTTAAGACAGCTTTTACTTGTTCCATTCTGGGCTACTGTGGAAACATGGCAGTCCAACATGGTCGACTCTGAAGCAGAGGACACGCTTCCCTGGTTGTAGTGAAATACTCAGTTTTGCTTATTGCAGTGACCCAGAAATATCTGCTCAAGTAGCAGCCATAATTAGAGCAGGTTGAAATGTCTACTATGGAAAGGAGCATCAGTGCGTCCTTTTTTTTTTTTTTTTCTTTTAGCGGAGGATACAGTCGACTGTCCTGTATGAAAGGACTCAAATCAAAGTGACATTACATCTAGTGTAAACTGCTGGTGCCTTTTCTACTTACCTATAGCTTACCAATGCTAAACACAGAAAAATTAGGACCATTACACTACTTTATTAAAATCTGCTATGAGGTTGTTGCCTTGTGTGAAGGACTTAGTAATGCAGGTTTAGCGAAGGTCTCCATAAATAAGGACAATAATCAAAGTAAGTGTAGTTTGCACAGGTTATATTTGCATAGGTTATGTCCTCATTTTGGTAGTTGCTGCATTTCCAGCTTTTAGGATTATAACTTTTTTCATTTTACTTCAGAGATGTTAATTGATACGATCTGAAGACCTCATTCTCAACTGCCTAAAAAAGGAAGTTAAAGGTGATTATACAATGATGACAACTGAATACAGATTGTGAATACTGTCTTTCATTTTTGCTAACAGAACCCAGTGAATGCAACAAACTGGCCCCTTGAAGGCATTTTTAATCTAAATATGAGTCAGAACTAAATGAAAGTAAAATGTTTTAAAGGGCTACTGAAGCAATTCAAGGTGTCAGCATGGCCCAGCAAGTGCTCGGCAAGTGGCAGCAACATCTAAAAACACCTTCCCTCCACACCTTTCCAATTAGGGTGCTGCATCCGACATTAATATTCACGCCCACTTCACACACTGATTACTTACGGCTTGGAGGTGAGAAAGGTGTCAGGATTTGAACTTTGCTTTCAACCGCGCTCAAAATACCAACACGTTTCATTAGTGCAACACAAGTGCATTACTGTGAATGCCTTGCAGGAAAGACCATTTCAAAGTGTGAGCAGTTATCCTGGTATTTTAAAAGAAATAATATCATATGTCATTTAATAACTCTTTTGCTTTCTGATGTGGTCAGAAGTTCATATCCTTGCTTTTGCTTCCATAAAGCTGAGGGACTTGTGAGAAAATAAGTAAGACTGGACAAAACTGACAATCATATGCTGTTTTATTGCTAGTCTGTGTCTTCTTCTCTCAGCTGCTCATCTGCCTCCATCTCACACTATTCTTTGCATCCTCTTCTGCCACACCTTTGCAGCTTTGGGAAGGGCTGAACAAAGTCCAATTATAAGATAAATAAAGATTATGTTCAACTCGGAATCATGCAAAGCTGCTTTAGCAGACTCCGGAAATAAAAAATCTTTAGCTGAAAACGAGCAGAATAGGTCCTCTTTAAGCTAAATCTGGTGACATTATCATTGAGGTATTTTCTGTGATGTGGCTTCTCCAAAGCCACGGAGGATCCCATGCAACTACTTTCACATGCTGGGCTTTGTGAATTGACTTTCACGTGTCAAACTGGTCAAACGATTGAAATGCACCCTGTTGCTGGTGTCTTACCTTGGCGTGGGAGATGGTCAGGCTGTCCACTGGCTGGGCTGTTTCAAACAGCTGGATCTCCTCTATCACATGTGCCTCTGAACCCAGGATCACTACCCTCTGCAGCCAGCCCTCCGCTGCAAAGCACAGAGAGGAAGAGAAAGGAGGTTTGAGCTCACTTCATTTCTGTCCTATTCAGTGAAATTTTCAATCAAAGTTCACTTCTGTGCAATAGTCATCCCTCACCCCTCATGGGGTGCATGAATATTTCAAAACATATATTTAACTTATATTTGCCACTAGCGGCTGACTCCTGACACAAAAACCTGATAAATGACACACCTTTGACAGCAAAGCAGCTCATTTAAAATATCAGTTTTGGCAAATGTTAACCAAAACCCACCATTTCATTTCTACAGTGATGATATGTATTAGTAAATTAACCCAAATTAACCAAAGCACCCGTCAATGCATAGCCATCAGTTTAAATATTAATGATCAGAGCACAAACACCTGTGGCTGCACAGCATTTTACTTAAAGATTAATGCATTCCAAATATATTCACAATCACACACACAGGCATAGGAGCTCATTTAAATATTAATGATGAAATATGATAATGTAAAAGCACTCCTTTTGATGCCAGCAATTTAAATATTAAAGCGCAAGCTGCAAAAACATAAGCTATGCAGCAAACACTTTCTTCAGCTGCACTTTATGAACTATTGATAGCTAAAGACATACTGACTGTGTTGCTCAATTTCTCCTGCTTCATGCTGAGCTTCTCAAAGGCTAGCTATTCTGAAATGAACCTAATAAAAAACACAGGTAAAACTAAACTAACTGATCGTATCTGATTACCAGCCAGTATACAAATAGAAAGAGCCTGTAACTGGAGGAACTGACCTCAGTGCAGTCTTATATGGTGTTATTGATTACCCTTGGGCTTTTCCTGCTTTCAAAGCCAGTTTCACTAAGGGCCATACACCAGCACTACACTAAGGGTCAGACATGTATTTATATTGACATGCTTCAACTGAATGTAAAATGTATGCCCAACATTGACCTCACAAGTATAACTGAGCTCATGTAAAGGCCTTGACGAGTCAACAAAATTATGCATTTCTATTACAGTTATACAGGCAGGCTATCATAAGGCTGTCATATTGCAACGTCACAACAGCCTGTTTCACAAGTCTGGATATTACAGCTACTCTCAGTATAGTGCATGCAATAATGGATTTTTATTTTTGTCTCTGCAAAATTTCTTTAAGTCTTATGTCATGTTAGACTGGGCTGAGCATGACTGCTGCATGATTGTATTAGAAATTTCATAATTGATGATGTAGTAAAATTTGCAAATTTCTCCCCAAATCCCAGACTCACCCCTTTCATCTGCTATGAATAAACCCGCCTTTACAGCTTCCTTTCCTTTGAGCTTTGGCTCAAAGACTTGAATTTTGTTGCATGCTTCTTTTCAGTTCAGTAACTTTCTGCCTGTTTCCTGTCTGCTGGTGTGTAGACTTAGGAAAAAAAAACTGAGACAAATATGTTCTTTGGAAACTGATACTGTCCTGCAGCAAATGGATACACGGGCCTCTCTTTTCACTCAGTAATGAAGTTCTCAGTCCCACACCTCTCTCGAGATTGTCTGCCTTCAGCATCAGTTTTCAGTTTTGTGCAATTTTGTATCAGCTAGCTTGTGAACTTGCAGGTGCAAAAGTGGTGTGCCCATGTGTTTGATTTGGTGTGTGCAGACGGTGCGCGTCAGTGTGCAGAACACTTCTGCAACTCGGAGGGCCAGGATTTTTGAGAACCTTAAGACATATGCAGGCTGGCTTAAAATTTGGCCTGTGGGCAATGATTTTGACTAATGTTAGCTGCAAAAATAAATAAATAAATAAAAACCTACCAGAGAAACATACATCACAAATGCACAAAGCCACAGTGTTATCAAGCTGCCTTTCATCAACATCAATTTGTGACTGAAAAGGTCAAGAAAAAGAAATTCTCTTGCCAGAACATCCAGCTGCCATATTGAGCTCCAGCTCAGCAACAAACTTAAGATGAATTTAAAAAAGACTGGAGGTGCTCCTGGCCCTTTAACACCTCGGGTAACAGCATTTGAAGACTTTTTTTAAGTGGTGTGTGGGGAACTGATGCTGGAGGAAGAGGAAGAGGAGATCCTGTGCTCCTTTCATGTAGGGCATTGTGAACAAGTTTAGATCCCTGGTGATGAAAGGTATTTCAGGCACAGCTGGTGGGGTGACCTTGATGTGTGTGTGTGGATGGAACAGTGTTACGTGCTGACATGTGCTTTCTTCTGTGTTCCTCTTGATTACGAGACTGTCACAGATAATACGAAAAGCTAACCCAGTAGCCAAAGGGGGGCTTGAGAGATGGAAATACACATACAGGCATAGCAAGCAGAAGGCATATCACCACACTCGCCTCTCACGCCGTCACAGACCAGTGTCGGCTAATCCCTCAATCCTATAGCCTGTTTTTTCCCCTTAAAAACAGCCTCGTCAAGCACTCCTTCTCTCTCTCTCTCTTTTCACATCAGCTGTCGCTATGCCGTCGCTAATAGCTAATCAAGCCCGCAGCCCAATTGGCACTGTGAGCGCACGTCTGCCAAGGGCCCTGTTGAGTTTGTGCTGTGAAGCACGACAAGCGGGGATGACTGCACTTGGCTCAGAGAGTGTGAATGTGCATATCTGTGTGTGTGTGTTTTTGTGTGTGTGTGTGTGTCCATTAGTAAGGTGTGAGCGTCCATGTGCGTGTTGCAGCAGCCATGCGTGTGTCCGGATTGGCCTCACCGCTTGCCAGCAGAGAAGCCCTGAGTCCGCTGTTGTCACACTGTCAGTGTTGTCCCAGTCACTCTGTCTCTGCAGTGATCTGAATGGTAAGTAGGTGAGGCTTTCCATTCATGAGATGGGCTGCATTCAAATTCACATTCCTTGGAATCCACTATTAGATCTGTGTTATCCAGGATTAAGGCTCTGGGAGGGCGGGCTGATTTCTGATCCAAAACAAGACACCTGCGTATGGGCCCAATGGCTACTGACTGGAGATATTAATTAAGTCGCGCGTGCATAGACGCTTCCTTTGATGCATGAAGATGGATCTCAGCATGCAAATCTAGCCCCTAATTGAAACCCAGTGAAAGTCTGGCCAGATGGCATGTTGTTTTTGTGCCACCGTACCTTATGCCAGTACCTGTTCCTCCCTACTGCCATGGCCCGTAAGCTCTCATCTCTGTGACAAATACTGTATGCATATGAGACGCGCATACTCAGGAATGGGGGACTATGCAGAAAGACTGTGTACACTGGCAGGCTGAGAACAACACACCACAGGGGGTCAACTAAATAACAGAAACATCATGCATTATGATGTGATTTCACACCACTGTACTGCATTCATAAAGAAGATGATTCAACTTTATCGCATTTTTTTTTTTGAAGCTCGAGAGAACGATGCTCTCTTGGCCCGCGCTGCGGTGTGCAGAGACGGCCGTGAATAGTTATGTCAGTTGGAATGTAAGCAGCAACTGCAGTTGGAATGTCACAGCATTTGGGCCGTTAGTTAAAGAGCAAAAATTAGTTGAAGTGACAGTTGAAGTGCAAGCGCTGAAAGCAGCTGAGAAGTCACTCGAGGGGTAAGGCATTAAAGGGTTTAAATTATTGCTTCAGTTTAAGTGTAGCTATGGAAGCAATCAGAGTTTTTGTTGAAGTGCCAGGGATGGTGGAAATGTGCGCACTGGAAACAGTTGAGCAGTTGGAACAGGCTCTAGAACTCAGGAGGGAGAGTGCAGGATGACATTGCTGCATTTGTGATTTGTGATGCTTTTTTTTCAGTAAAAACACAGCTGTTTTAGCCAATAACCCAAGCCCATCTCATAATTTATACCTGTGCCAATGAAGAGCATGTTGTACGGCCTCTGGTCCAGGGCGCTAACGCGATCCACTGCCAGCCTTGTGAAGTTGACGCCCTTGGTAAGCAGCAGGAGGCGGCCCAGAGCTTTATCCTCCATCAGTGGGTGCTTCTTGGCAAAGTTGAGCGTGGCGTCAGGCAGCTGCAGGGAGCTGTTGTAGCCGTTCTCCCTGTCTGAGTTAGTTATACACTGCAGTAAAGAGAGGAGAAGGAGAGACAGGGGAGTGAAATGAAGCAAGGAAAGGAATGGAGAAAGAGATGAGGCAAAAGTAAGAGGGCCAGGAAGGAGAAAGAGGAAGAGGAGGAAACTTCTTAGATGCAGCTGACACAGGTTGGCATGGTTAGCTGGCTTAGAAATGAGTGCCCCCCCTCTTCTTCAGTTTTGTTTCACACTTGCTCTCACCTCCGCCTGCCATCATACCCCTTCCTCTGCTTCCTTTCCTGTGGAGCTGGATTATTATGTCCTTAGCTTTTCGTGTTGTGCCAGTTTTCCACCTCTAAGCTACACCACATTAGTGTTGTAGTACTCGAGATCGGTCTTGGTCTCGAGACCGCTTTTTGATGGTCTCGGTCTTGTCATGGACTCGACCGCATTTGGTCTCGGTCTTGTC